>CP139506.1:434048326-434341397 GCA_021014915.2 Artemisia tridentata subsp. tridentata | reverse complement strand
ACTCTTATCGGTCTCTGTTGGGTCATGAAAAACCCAAGAATACATAAAACATGATTTGGACACAAATTAACTAAGTGTTAAACTTAAACCGAGAACAATTCAAGTCACTGAGAGAACAGCCTCTCAGTGAGTCATCTTCAAGATGCTTAAGGCGAATTCAAGAAGAATGATTCACTTCTCAGGAAGGCGGTACTCCCTGAGTAGGACTTAAGCCAAAGAAGAAGATGATGGTTCAGTGAGTGCTGGACAAGAACTCACTGAACCCCAGTCTCCTCAACAAACAAAGTGATTGAAGACTGAGGAACCAACACCTAAAGAAAAGGCGGGAACAATAGGGAAAAGATCTGAGAAGATAAAAGTGTCAGCCCAACACTCTTCTCTTGTCAGATCCAACCTTCCCTATTGCGGCTAAAAGTCATGGAGTGTCAGCCAACAACTCCCAAAGTCTTATTAGCCCTTTCCTATTGGTTCTTGGAAATGACAATTACTATTTGTAATTGTCAGACACGCAACCTCAACAACTTGTGTAACAACCCCTAATTTGTTTAGTGGCAGCGGAAAAGTAATTAGGGTGTTACGGTGAGGATCGAGTTAAAATTTCGGAAACACGGTCCAGAATAGGCGTATGTCATTCAAAATAATAGTTTTGGTACAAAGGAAAAATATCTGTTATGAAAATCCCACAAAAATGTGGTAATTTGGAAAGAATGACATATTTGATTTTACACCATTTTATTTATCAGAGTATAAGATGCCCGCTCCGTGTTTTGTCCTGCTCCGTTAATTACCTGAGATAAACATGCTTAAAACGTCAACACAATGGTTGGTGAGTTCGTGGAGTTTAATAGAAAAGAACTTTCTTTCAATAGATTTTAAGAGGTGTACAGTGATTATCGAAATAAATAATAGTTCTTCATTAAATAACAAATTGTGTTAAATAAAATCCACAAGTATTACATGTATGATCTCAATGTGATCATAAGTTTCAAGTTTTAAATGAAAATGAGCTACGTTGATATACACTCGAAATTAAGTGCTGGGTCAACTTTTAAAAGTACCGATATACCAAGCAATTTGGGCTGTCTTTATTAGAAGTCACAACTAACTCGCATATGATAACAAATAAGTTTCAAGTACAGGATCCATAATCCTAACACATAGTGAAAACATTAATCTAGTGTCTGAAATCTATCAGTGTGGAGTGGTGGTTACTAAATACAACTGTATCCTAGGATATATATGAAACATTCATATATTCATAAAGTTATATTGCCCTAAGCCTCATGACACGCAAAACGTTAACAGAGTACCATAAAAAGGCAGTGTCCCATCAGGGTTACTGATGGGTGTTTTTAGCCCTCATGTTAATAGGTGATTTGCCAATTCCTATTTTTCTCAAATATAGTGCATCGCGACTAAATACGACTAACCATATAGGCATTTCGTCCAAGTATTTAGTGGGATAGGTCGTCAGCCTCTAACAGGTTTCGAAGCTGTTCACTATATTCGCGCTCACCGCAGTGATTAATGGCTCATGATCAAGGGACTTTATGGCAATAAAGTAAACTTAGGCAATATAGGGTTCAGGGGTTCATAAAATATACGTATTCTGGTCTTGGCAATTATTTCCAATGAAATGTAGAAATATCATAATAAGGTAACAGTACATTCATTTGTTATATGAATGCATACAACAAGTCTCAGCATCATGTTATATCAAGTAGTTTAAAAATGTTATCCTTCAAATTCAGTGTTTAAGCTAAGCAAGCAATTTGCACATATAACGAACATATATTTCTCTCAATGGTGATTCAAACATTTAAAGCATAGTTGATAATTTTGAGTAAATCATGAGAGTTTTCAGAATATAAAATATACTTAAAACAGTCAAAGCATGTATCTCCCCCAAAAGAGTTATAAAAAAAACAAGTGTTAAAAGTAGGGGCCACGACTCACCTGGAGCGTATCTGACAAGATAGAATTATTAGATCTATGGAAACGATCACGGAAACGTCTTCGATACGAAACCTGAATATAAGGGAAATCTAAGATTCTGACTTACTACTAACAGTGAGTGTGATGTGAGAAATCGTATAACGATTTGATCAGTGATATGCTTAAAATGCCTCAAGTTAAAAATATAATATCATATATGATATTATCTTAATTCTTTTATCAATCGTCCCAAAATATTACCTTTTCAAAATATGTAAAAAGGATATGCAAGGTGAAATCGTTATATCCTAGTTATAATAAATAACGAAAACGTAAATAACATGTAACTAAAAAAAATATGAAAGTGCATATGAAGTGCTGGGGTGAAAATGAAAAATAAACTAAGAATGTCAAGTGAAATTAAATAGGTCCTTGTCCTTTTCCGATTTTATATTCTTTAGTTTAACTGCGATTGCATTACGTCGTTAGTCCTCGGTTAATTCGTTTGTCCAATAATAGTCCAAATCTTGTCCATGTGTCCATAATAGGCTTGGAGTTCAATGGTATGTCAATTTGAGTCCTCTATAAACTGTTTTCACATCTTCCGTCCATAAGTTTCATAGGTTGGCAGTTTTAGTCCTTCTAGGTAGGTCGCGTTACATTTTTAGTCCTTTTTGCATAAAATTAACGGGAAAAATATTCTGAAAATTTATATAGCTTTATTAAGTTCACTTTAACTTATTCCAAGTGCTTATTCCAGAAAAGAGCTTATTTTTGTATCAATGGGCCAATTAGCGATTTAACTTAAGGCCCGTTAATAGATTTAGAGGCGAGGGCGTGAAAATAGTTTTGGGCCTGAACTTGGGCTAATTTTGTGATTCTAAAAATGTATCATATGGGTCTGTTGGAGTGCTGATACTAAAATGCTTATTGGGCTTTAAGCCAAAATTTTAAAATAATAACTATTTTGAGAATCGAGTTGGTCGACTCACTTTGGCCAGTTTTGAGTGGTCGAATGAGTTTTTCATTACAAGGTGTGAACACGAAACTTGTAGTTTGTAGTGCAGAGAAATAGGTTGTGTAAAAATAGTGGGTCGTTGTTAAACTAAATCGAGTTTTACAAAGTCGTTTATGTGGCCGCTTGGACAATTTTCTGGGTGAAAAGACTTAGGAAATTTTAAGGATTTGTTGTGTTCATATATGTGGTCGAGTATACTTTAGGTGATTTTAAAGGTCGAAGCATGATTATCATTACGAGTTGTTAAAATAAGAAGTGTAGCTTGTTGTGTTGTTTACTAGGTTGTATAAAGAAATGACGTGGTCGTTTAGCAATTTTGTGAGTTATGTGCTCGTTTTCTAAGCGACTTGGGCTGTTTGTGTATACCAACTTTTGAGATTTTTCTGAGTGCTTTCGAGTTTTTAGTTGCATGTGAGAATTAAATAGCATGCAAGGCAAGTATTTAAATATAAGAATGGTGTGAGGTGTTTATTAAGACTTCACCAAATGAGTTCGACAGTATGCATGTTTCAAAATAGGTTACTGTGTGTTTGATCTATACAAGAGTTATACGTTCGAGTGGGAAACCAAGATGATGCATGGCGTGATCATATTTTAAACGTGAGAAGGGTGTGCGAGTTGTGACCCTAAGTTCCTCAAGATAGAGGTTCACAAACGTTGGTGGGTTACACCAACTAACATGCATGCAAGCAATGTACAAAACAGTTCTATCTTCGAATGCAATATGAAATACGCATTCATGTGAATCTGTGTTAGTGAAAAATGGAAACAAGGAAGAGTTAGTGAACACTTACCACACCTTTTGAAGGTGGTGGAGAGGCTGTGGTGGTTGACTGGAACACAAAGAATAAAGACAGTAGTCTCGCTAGGTTCGAGATGTGCTTTCAAGTATTGAGTTCTTCCTATTCGATTGCTTCCTAAGGTGAGACACACATTTCTGGTTCCTAGGATTATTAGTGAGAGTGAAATGAGTGGGAAAGGAGCAATGTATACTGCTAGAGGAGGGTGAGATATATAGAGATATGTCACACACATTGTGACTATATTACCCTTCAAACTCAATTATTGGCCTTCACTGTAGAGGAAGGGACACCTAAGTGAGTTTCCCTGACAAGGTGAGATATTTTAGATATGGTTCTTTGGGTAAAATCTTATCTTGTGTTGTTGAGGTATGTAAATATACACTCGGTTTGTGTTTTAGAACATACAAAAGGAATTTAGTGAACCACCAACGCATGCCACTGTCCTAAGGGCCTCTTTATCATTACAATATGTTAGTATGCTCATTAGAAGGTCGTAGGAAATGTGTGAATTATAACAGTTAAGTTTTTATGTGAGATGCATGTCGAGTTTGGGTGAGAATGGGACAAACAAATGAGTCTTAGAAATCTTAGCAATGTTCGACTTCAAATTCTGGAATTTGGCACATATAAAGTCTAGTGGGTGGTGAGTAATATGGTACAAAAACATTTGTGAGTTGTGTTTAAAAATTGGGAGATCTCGAGCCGTTTTGGAGGCGTGTGGCTGGTCGAGTTCCATAAAAATTATAAGGTTAAAACTGAGTTTGGTGTGGCCTTGGATCGTGTGGTTTTGGATAGCGATGTTGGGCCTGAAACAGTGGGCGAGGGATTGGGCTTTGACCCGTGTGGTGTGGGCTGAGCAGTTAGTCTGCTTGGTTTATATTAGTGAAATGTGATTTGTGTAATATGTAATTAAGTTATAGATATATTAGTTTTAACTATAATTTGTAAATTGTGTAAATGGCGATTTTGTGAACTATTAGTCGTTGTGAAATAAGTATGTTCCGTAATGTACGTCGTGAACTAGTGTAGTCATTTGGTAATTGTTGTGTTGATATGACTTGGTGATAATAATAATAAAAGAAATTTTTTAAATTTCCTCGTAAAAATGGGTTTTGTTAAACAGTCACACCAGATTATTATTAATTAATGAGGTTTATTATGATGGATTTTCGTGGGATCCTACAGTATCTACCCCTAAATTTTGAACTTCGTCCTGAAGTTCAGTCCGCGATAGGTGTTGAAAAATGTAGTGTTCCGAGGTGAGAGTTTATGTAAAAATGTTGTCGAGAGATTTCCTATTTGAATATCAAAGAGGCGAGATCCAACTAGATTTATTCGTACTAGACGAAATAAATTCGAATGTTTGGTCAACAATTGAATTCATAGGCTACGAATAGTGAAAATAACGGTCGAGAGTAGGAAATATTTAACACTTAATGTTTAGTGTTCTAATGGTCGAGACTAGTGGATTTTTAATGGTAGTGATTTGAAATTTTAATGATCGTGAATAGTAAAATAACGGCTAGTTTCTCCACTTATATTTCCTTTTCCTATAAATATCCTATCTACTTTTCCCCTTTTTCCTCCCCTCTTCACCTTTTTCACTTTAACTTCATCTTTCCAAAAAAAAATTTACTATGCCGCCGATTGCCATTGTCGTAGCCACCATGTACATTGTCCTTGTCGCCGTTTATCTGGCCTTCTTCCCCGACGAAAACTCCGATTACTTTATCGCATCTCTGGTGTTCATTGTTCCCCTCACAATCTTAGCGATTAACGTGGATAAGTTTTTGGGGTGAGGATCTCGAGCTAGTGTGTTTAGAATGTATCTTAGTTGTGTGTCGATGTAACCTTTAATGAATGTGGAATAAAATCTCTTGTGTCTTTATGTTTAGTTATTGTTTTTAATAGTTCGCTTTTTATTTATCTTCCAGAATAATCAAGGTGCTTCATCCTATGGTAGCTCTTGCTATTGCTGGGTTGGTGGTGGTTTTAGTTTCTATAGCGGGCCAGCCTATTGAAGATTCTATGCCTTATATTGTGTTTATTGTACTATTAGCACTTCCGATGTTAATCATTTCGCTATGTATTAATTTCCATGGGTTCTAATAAAATTTATGTTATTTGTGTTTTCCACATATTGTTGTGAGTTCTTATAGTTTCTAAATTTGTATCTTTCTCGACTTTGTATAATAAAGGGATGGGTAATAAGTGTAGATCTTACTGGGGTTGGTTAAAAGTAAGGTTTATGAACAAATTTATTTTGTCTCGAGTTTTCTGTTTTTGGAATGAAAATTGTTATTAAAACTTCAAAAAGATAACTGTTCCATTTATAACATGATTCTTCCTAAATTATACATAGGTAGCTAGGCTATGTATAATTGAGGACCAAATGATGTAACGCTTGGTTCAGTCATTATGGTATTTTTTTTTTTTTTATTATTTTTTTTTTATTTTTAAAGTTTTATATGGTTCAATTATAATGGTTTTGTCACAAAATCGGACACCCTTTGATAAAAAAATTATAAAGTTTTTGTTCATATTCCAAGGGTAAGTCAAGAATTTTAAAGTGATACTAGGATATCTTTTGTATCATCTTAGGTTTTAAATGAAAGTTTCTTACAATGTGGTATTGGTCGATTGTTTGATCAGATATTGTGCTTAGTCAAATTCCTAGGGTGGTATTAAGGTATTGTTACATATCAACTATGAATAGTGAAAGTGATATAGAAATGGAAATAGATATAGATTATGACGATTACTGAAATATTACAAGGTAGAGATTCGTACGATAGAAAGATAGTTGTTGCACTTAGGTTACATCCATCAAACCTAAGGCAAAGTACAAACGGAAATACAACTTAGATAGTCCTAAACTAGAGTTTATTTATTTTACAGCAGGAATCCATTCATCTGTTTAACATAGAGGTCATTCTGGGGCCTTTTAACGAGTCTTCATTTTCTTGCATCCATCTTGGCCTTCCAGTTGACATTGTAGTTTGGGCAATGACTCTTGTAATGCCCTATTCCACCACATCCGTGGCATTTTATGGATGAGGGTTGCTCATTTCTTTCCATGGCTTTGCAATTTCTTGTCTTGTGGCCTGTTTTCCGGCATTTCCCGCATTTTGCAATGCATTGTCCGGTATGATGCATCTTGCATTTCTGACACAAGGGCTGCTTCCCATGGTAGTTGTCCCTAGTAGTAAGGGTTGTTAGGTTGTTCTCTCCAACTTCTTGTCTGGACCTTTGTTGACGATGGTAGTCGATGCGATCTTGTAGGTGATTGCGGTTACAGATGTCGTTGTGAAATTCGCATTCGTTGAGAATAAAGGTCCTTTTCTTCTTGAGTTTTTGCTTTTGGTTATTTTTCTTAAGTGTAAAATCTTGCCTAATTCTTTGGGCACATGTGCGGATAGGTTTGGCTATTTTCTTTGAATTCTTTAGGCAAACTGGCCTACATCCCATGAAACTTTCATGGTTACGCTTGCAGGGTTTAGCCATTCTTTTCTCTTTCTTGTCCATGTCGTTGTTTCTTGGATGAACTATTGTAGTCACTTCATGTACTACTGTAACGATATTGTTTTCAAATTCCCCGATGGTTTTAGGAGTCATGGTTGTGGTAAGTGCTGAGGGGGTATGGTTGTTGCTCATGTTGGCCATCTTCAATGACTACAACAAGAAACACTGATTTAGTATTCACTTTATCATTAGAATAATTTCAAATAATAAGGTATTTGCATATTATTGCTAACAATGTGATCTTAATACATAATCAAACCAACTGAGGTTCATAGAAATACGATGTGTCTGGGTAGCATCGTAAAATAATAATCATCTCTTGTTAAGGAACAACAGATTATTTTACAAAAGCTGAAGTTCAACAACTTTCTCTTCATTCATCAAGTTCTCTTTTGAAAATTTGTTCTTGGAATTCTATGGTTTATTGTTTAGTTGTGGTACATTTGATGTACAATCACAGATAATATCATAGTAAGTTTGAATACAATCATCAAAATTTGATATAACTCCAATAACTTGTTCGATTGATTTTTGCAAAACAACCAACACAAGGTCTTTTATTAATGTCTCATTGATTCATGTGGAGTTATTTGTTTACCTAAGAGAGTAACAAATGGTAAGGTTCTGCATGGCTCCTTGCACTTATTGCATTATAATAAGATTCGGTGAGAGGAATTTGTTTACAACAGAAAAGTATAACGGAAAGAAAACCATTACACATTAAAAGTCGGTTACAAGCTCTGAAAGTTACAGAATTATTGGAACTACATGAACTACTAACCAAAACTATTTGGTTTATTTAGTACAACAACGATACTTAAGATCAGTTACGTCTCTGACGTAGACGTCTAACTTCTGCCTCAAGATCCAGTTGTGCAGCTTCCATGGCCGAGAAACGTTCCTGGCACGCATTCATCTGATTAGCTAACATGTTTTCCAAAGCTGCAATCTTTTGGCTCTGGGTTCTTGCTGCGTCTCTAGCAAACCATAATGCTCTTTCAATGTCTTCAATCCTAATGTGTGTTTGAGTATGACCTCTGCCCAAACAGCGGGTTCTGGCATCCAAGTTTCTAAGTTCTTGTTCGTAATTGTCCTTCATGTTACCAATATTCACTCCTAAACCAAACACTTCTCGTCTCTCAGCATCTGTCCTCTTGAACAGGGTATCAATGTTACGGTCATACCATTCGAATCGTAATGGTTGTAATTCTTTTAGCTGTTCAGAGTGAGCGTTTAGTATGCTGGTGTGTTGGTGAAGGTGAATCCATATGGGGTCACGGGTGTCTATATTGTAGTCAGGAGAATTGGGTGAGGATGCATTGTTTGGGGCATCTGGCATGGAGAAATCTGAGGTATTAGGTAGAGGAGAATTTAGGTTAACATTCTTCCAAGTCATTCCTTGTTGTGAACTCTGTCCATATTCAAATGTTGGTTGACCACCAATCGGATCTGAATAGGATTCAGTTGCTCTCCTAAGTTTCTGACGTGGAGGTGAGTGAGTAGGTGATGACGAAGATGATTTCTGAGTAAGTTCTATGTCGGGTTGAGGTTGTGACACTTGTACATAAGGATCTTCAGTATTTGGTGTAATATGATAGCTAGGTGATACATGGGTAGTAAGAGAGGTAGTCTTAGCGATGTCAACTGGTAGGGAAGACATGTTACTGTAGCAATCGAAAATAGTAATTATGAGTATTTGTACGTTCAAGATGTAACGTTGAGTGTGAAATAATGCAGTGTGTAATGTGTGAAGAGTATACATCAAGCATGTAAAGATTAGTACAAAACAATCTTAGTAGATAATGTATTGAGCACGACAGTCTGCAGACACGGAAGGCATAAGATGATAAGGTGTAAAATCATTTATTTTGAAAGTGTGGTTATAGTTCGATGTTTGAAAACATTTGGTTCTCTATAACCATAGGCTCTGATACCAATCTGTAACACCCCCTAATTTGTTTAGTGGCAGCGGAAAAGTAATTAGGGTGTTACGGTGAGGATCGAGTTAAAATTTCAGAAAAACGGTCCAGAATAGGCGTATGTCATTCAAAATAATAGTTTTGGTACAAAGGAAAAATATCTGTTATGAAAATCCCACAAAAATGTGGTAATTTGGAAAGAATGACATATTTGATTTTACACCATTTTATTTATCAGAGTATAAGATGCCCGCTCCGTGTCTTGTCCTGCTCCGTTAATTACCTGAGATAAACATGCTTAAAACGTCAACACAATGGTTGGTGAGTTCGTGGAGTTTAATAGAAAAGAACTTTCTTTCAATAGATTTTAAGAGGTGTACAGTGATTGTCGAAATAAATAATAGTTCTTCATTAAATAACAAATTGTGTTGAATAAAATCCACAAGTATTACATGTATGATCTCAATGTGATCATAAGTTTCAAGTTTTAAATGAAAATGAGCTACGTTGATATACACTCGAAATTAAGTGCTGGGTCAACTTTTAAAAGTACCGATATACCAAGCAATTTGGGCTGTCTTTATTAGAAGTCACAACTAACTCGCATATGATAACAAATAAGTTTCAAGTACAGGATCCATAATCCTAACACATAGTGAAAACATTAATCTAGTGTCTGAAATCTATCAGTGTGGAGTGGTGGTTACTAAATACAGCTGTATCCTAGGATATATATGAAACATTCATATATTCATAAAGTTATATTGCCCTAAGCCTCATGACACGCAAAACGTTAACAGAGTACCGTAAAAAGGCAGTGTCCCATCAGGGTTACTGATGGGTGTTTTTAGCCCTCATGTTAATAGGTGATTTGCCAATTCCTATTTTTCTCAAATATAGTGCATCGCGACTAAATACGACTAACCATATAGGCATTCCGTCCAAGTATTTAGTGGGATAGGTCGTCAGCCTCTAACAGGTTTCGAAGCTGTTCACTATATTCGCGCTCACCGCAGTGATTAATGGCTCATGATCAAGGGACTTTATGGCAATAAAGTAAACTTAGGCAATATAGGGTTCAGGGGTTCATAAAATATACGTATTCTGGTCTTGGCAATTATTTCCAGTGAAATGTAGAAATATCATAATAAGGTAACAGTACATTCATTTGTTATATGAATGCATACAACAAGTCTCAGCATCATGTTATATCAAGTAGTTTAAAAATGTTATCCTTCAAATTCAGTGTTTAAGCTAAGTAAGCAATTTGCACATATAACGAACATATATTTCTCTCAATGGTGATTCAAACATTTAAAGCATAGTTGATAATTTTGAGTAAATCATGAGAGTTTTCGGAATATAAAATATACTTAAAACAGTCAAAGCATGTATCTCCCCCAAAAGAGTTATAAAAAAAACAAGTGTTAAAAGTAGGGGCCACGACTCACCTGGAGCGTATCTGACAAGATAGAATTATTAGATCTATGGAAACGATCACGGAAACGTCTTCGATACGAAACCTGAATATAAAGGAAATCTAAGATTCTGACTTACTACTAACAGTGAGTGTGATGTGAGAAATCGTATAACGATTTGATCAGTGATATGCTTAAAATGCCTCAAGTTAAAAATATAATATCATATATGATATTATCTTAATTCTTTTATCAATCGTCCCAAAATATTACCTTTTCAAAATATGTAAAAAGGATATGCAAGGTGAAATCGTTATATCCTAGTTATAATAAATAACGAAAACGTAAATAACATGTAACTAAAAAAAATATGAAAGTGCATATGAAGTGCTGGGGTGAAAATGAAAAATAAACTAAGAATGTCAACTGAAATTAAATAGGTCCTTGTCCTTTTTCGATTTTATATTCTTTAGTTTAACTGCGATTGCATTACGTCGTTAGTCCTCGGTTAATTCGTTTGTCCAATAATAGTCCAAATCTTGTCCATGTGTCCATAATAGGCTTGGAGTTAAATGGTATGTCAATTTGAGTCCTCTATAAACTGTTTTCACATCTTCCGTCCATAAGTTTCATAGGTTGGCAGTTTTAGTCCTTCTAGGTAGGTCGCGTTACATTTTTAGTCCTTTTTGCATAAAATTAACGGGAAAAATATTCTGAAAATTTATATAGCTTTATTAAGTTCACTTTAACTTATTCCAAGTGCTTATTCCAGAAAAGAGCTTATTTTTGTATCAATGGGCCAATTAGCGATTTAACTTAAGGCTCGTTAATAGATTTAGAGGCGAGGGCGTGAAAATAGTTTTGGGCCTGAACTTGGGCTAATTTTGTGATTCTAAAAATGTATCATATGGGTCTGTTGGAGTGCTGATACTAAAATGCTTATTGGGCTTTAAGCCAAAATTTTAAAATAATAACTATTTTGAGAATCGAGTTGGTCGACTCACTTTGGCCAGTTTTGAGTGGTCGAATGAGTTTTTCATTACAAGGTGTGAACACGAAACTTGTAGTTTGTAGTGCAGAGAAATAGGTTGTGTAAAATTAGTGGGTCGTTGTTAAACTAAATCGAGTTTTACAAAGTCGTTTATGTGGCCGCTTGGACAATTTTCTGGGTGAAAAGACTTAGGAAATTTTAAGGATTTGTTGTGTTCATATATGTGGTCGAGTATACTTTAGGTGATTTTAAAGGTCGAAGCATGATTATCATTACGAGTTGTTAAAATAAGAAGTGTAGCTTGTTGTGTTGTTTACTAGGTTGTATAAAGAAATGACGTGGTCGTTTAGCAATTTTGTGAGTTATGTGCTCGTTTTCTAAGCGACTTGGGCTGTTTGTGTATACCAACTTTTGAGATTTTTCTGAGTGCTTTCGAGTTTTTAGTTGCATGTGAGAATTAAATAGCATGCAAGGCAAGTATTTAAATATAAGAATGGTGTGAGGTGTTTATTAAGACTTCACCAAATGAGTTCGACAGTATGCATGTTTCAAAATAGGTTACTGTGTGTTTGATCTATACAAGAGTTATACGTTCGAGTGGGAAACCAAGATGATGCATGGCGTGATCATATTTTAAACGTGAGAAGGGTGTGCGAGTTGTGACCCTAAGTTCCTCAAGATAGAGGTTCACAAACGTTGGTGGGTTACACCAACTAACATGCATGCAAGCAATGTACAAAACAGTTCTATCTTCGAATGCAATATGAAATACGCATTCATGTGAATCTGTGTTAGTGAAAAATGGAAACAAGGAAGAGTTAGTGAACACTTACCACACCTTTTGAAGGTGGTGGAGAGGCTGTGGTGGTTGACTGGAACACAAAGAATAAAGAAAGTAGTCTCGCTAGGTTCGAGATGTGCTTTCAAGTATTGAGTTCTTCCTATTCGATTGCTTCCTAAGGTGAGACACACATTTCTGGTTCCTAGGATTATTAGTGAGAGTGAAATGAGTGGGAAAGGAGCAATGTATACTGCTAGAGGAGGGTGAGATATATAGAGATATGTCACACACGTTGTGACTATATTACCCTTCAAACTCAATTATTGGCCTTCACTGTAGAGGAAGGGACACCTAAGTGAGTTTCCCTGACAAGGTGAGATATTTTAGATATGGTTCTTTGGGTAAAATCTTATCTTGTGTTGTTGAGGTATGTAAATATACACTCGGTTTGTGTTTTAGAACATACAAAAGGAATTTAGTGAACCACCAACGCATGCCACTGTCCTAAGGGCCTCTTTATCATTACAATATGTTAGTATGCTCATTAGAAGGTCGTAGGAAAAGTGTGAATTATAACAGTTAAGTTTTTATGTGAGATGCATGTCGAGTTTGGGTGAGAATGGGACAAACAAATGAGTCTTAGAAATCTTAGCAATGTTCGACTTCAAATTCTGGAATTTGGCACATATAAAGTCTAGTGGGTGGTGAGTAATATGGTACAAAAACATTTGTGAGTTGTGTTTAAAAATTGGGAGATCTCGAGCCGTTTTGGAGGCGTGTGGCTGGTCGAGTTCCATAAAAATTATAAGGTTAAAACTGAGTTTGGTGTGGCCTTGGATCGTGTGGTTTTGGATAGCGATGTTGGGCCTGAAACAGTGGGCGAGGGATTGGGCTTTGACCCGTGTGGTGTGGGCTGAGCAGTTAGTCTGCTTGGTTTATATTAGTGAAATGTGATTTGTGTAATATGTAATTAAGTTATAGATATATTAGTTTTAACTATAATTTGTAAATTGTGTAAATGGCGATTTTGTGAACTATTAGTTGTTGTGAAATAAGTATGTTCCGTAATGTACGTCGTGAACTAGTGTAGTCATTTGGTAATTGTTGTGTTGATATGACTTGGTGATAATAATAATAAAAGAAAATTTTTTAAATTTCCTCGTAAAAATGGGTTTTGTTAAACAGTTACACCAGATTATTATTAATTAATGAGGTTTATTATGATGGATTTTCATGGGATCCTACAACTTGTATTATATTTAATCACCTATACTTAGATTACTTGTGTATAAATAGATCAGATGGGAGAGAAGTTTAGGTGTGCTTTGTATATTGAAAGTCTAGAACTTTTACAAAGAAACTTCTCTCCTACAAAGAGTATACAACTCACTGAGATAGCTCAGTGGGTATATTGTTACCACTCAAGCAGAACTTGAGTTTCGATAGGAGACACCCCATACCCTTGTCTATTCAATCCCAAGTGTTTGTTCCGCAAAACACTTGGGTAATAGATTCTTGGATTCATTTCTAATAAGAATTTAAACGTTGAAAAATATTGTGTTTTTATATTCACGTTTTATAACTGTTAGAATTAATCTTAAACATTGTATTAGTCATAAACACAAAATAGATTAACTTTCTAGTTAACTCTAATAGTGTAAAGGAAACAACAAGTGGTATCAGAGCCTCTGGTTTATAAAATCTTTTAAACTAACCAAGAGTGCTCTAGGTTTTTAAAACCAAGATCCTACTATGGCTGATATCAATGTACCCCAGCTAGTCGACAAAAAGGGTGGCAGCTATTCCGCTGTTGCACCCAGACTTGAAGCTGGGAAATTTAGCAAATGGAAGAAGCGTATGATTTGCTATCTTACTGGTATGGAACCCTACTACATCACCTGTATCAGGGATGGCCCATTTGTCCCTAAGACTGCCGCAGGGCTAAATAAGCCTGAGGCCCAATGGACCATTGATGAGAGGAGGGTGGTCAATCAAGACCAACGCCTGAAAAGCATCCTTATATCATGTCTTCCTAACGATATAATGGAATCAGTCATCAACTGTCTAACAGCCAAGCAAACTTGGGATGACTTGGTAAACAGCTTTGAGGGTCCCTCAGATACCAAGGAAAATAGGGTCATGGACCTTAAACTTGAGTATAATACTTTCAGGGCAAAAGACTCAAAAAGTCTCTCACAGACCTACACCAGATACAAGACTTTGATAAATAAATTATCAAATGATGGTGTTGTATTGTCCAAACATGAGACAAATGTTGGCTTTGTCAACAGTCTCCCTAAGAAGTGGCTCAACTTCTCACAAGGCCTGAGGAATGCTAACCACATTCAGAACCTTGAGCTCCCTGAAATTGATGGGAAGTTTGTCTATGAGGAAAACTTGATCTCAAGGAGATACCCTGACTCAAAAACTCTTGAGTCCAAAAAGGCCTTAACCTCCACACCCATATCAACTGCTTTCTATTCTAATGGTGTTGTGCAGGATATTCAAGAGGATTCTGAAGAAGAAATTGATGAAAGGACTGGTGAGGAGTACCTGAATGACCTGAACTTGGAATTCCAAGAAAAGGCACTCCTTGCTAGTTCAAGACGTTTCATCAAAAGAAATCAGTCCAACTTTACAAAACCAAAAGCAAATGAGACCACTGAATGATTTAAATGTGGTAAAAAGGGTTATTTTGCTAGGGACTGTTATTCTAAAACTATCTCAGAACTCTCTTACAAATTCTCAGGAACTAGCAAGTTTCAACCTAAAATGTTTCAGTCCACCCAACAATTTCAAAACAAGGATCAAAAGGATTTTGAAACAAAATATAGGAATATCAAAGCTAAACTTGCACTTCTTGAAACTAACCCCATATTGCCTCAGGCTGCTCAAACATCTAAACCTATTCAGACAAAGAACAAGGTTTTAGTAGCTGAAGCATATGATTGGGATGATGAAGAGGTTTCCTCAGATGAGGAAATAAGAGTTAGTGCACTGATGGCACTTTCTGAAGAGGATCAGGTGGCTGTGGGAAAAAGCCATGCTAGAAATAGAGAGTGGGTCAACATCACCATGAAGAAGGTAAATACTTTACTTTCTATGGATGATGATTCTGATTGGCAGTCTTACATGAATTATATTTGTGTTGATTTAAAGTTTGTTGAGGAACAAAGGCTTAACCTGTTTTCAAAATATAACAATATTGTGTCAGAATTGAACAAATGTAGAGATGAACTGCTTGTACTAAAGCAAGCCAAACTAGAAACAATAACTCTACAAATTCAGAACACTGAGATTTTGAAACAAAACCAAGCCCTTCAAACTAAACTTAACAAAGAAAAGGCTATCATTCAAAGCTGGACCAAGAAGAACCCCAAGGTTTTTGACACTGTGGGATTAATCTCTCAGAAAACCATTGGTATTGACCCTCTTATGGTTGATCCAATTGTGTGTCATAATGAAATAAACTTTGTTCCAGCTGGCATATCTTTTGAGCAAGAATTGCTTCCCAAGTCAAATGACTGGATTGTCAGGGACAACCCAGTCAGTAAGTTACCAAACTTTGAGACTGGAAAGATCTTGCTTCCTGAAAGTCAGGCTTTGAAAAATATGCTTGGACTTACTGAAAAACTCAGTAAGCTTGAACTCACTGAACACCTCACTGAGTCCTTGAATGAGTCTGAATCAGAATCATACCCTCCACTTCCTCCACTAAATACACTTCAGGGTGCTGCACCTAACTTAGGCCTCCCACCTATGGTCTTCTCACCACACTCTCCAAAGGAGAGATCAGGAATGGGAACAACCATCCCAAAGAGAGCAAACCTTGATGTCTCAGTAAATACTGATGACTCATCAACTTCAGTCCCTTCTGAAGTAACAACCCAAAGCCCTGACTCAAAATTTGATCAGTTGGCTGAAATGGTCAGGAAGCTGGGAGAGAAGATTGCATCTTCTGAGAAACCCTCTCAATCCAAGAAGGAACAAAAACCAGCTTCCTCAAAGACCAAATCCAAACCCACAAAACCCCTGAAAAGATGTGAACTATGCAACTATACAAATCATCTCACTGATGATTGCTATAGAGTCCTTTATTGCATGATTTGCAAAAAGGAAGATCACAGGACCTCTGATCATAAACAATGCTCAGTCATGTCAAACTTTTCAGGACTTAAGGCTCAGTGCCTGAACTACCCATCTGATTCTAAGCAGAAACAGAAGCAAAAGGCCAAACCTTTTCCACCCTGCCCTTTGTGTGGATTCAATGACCATCACCCTGAGGATTGTCAATATGACAAACACTGTGAATCTAGTGGAAGTTCCACTCAGAAATCCTCAGGAAAAGAGAAGGTCATTCAGTCAAGAAGAGGAATGAAACAATCCTCTCAGACTACTGAGGCTACCCCTGCAACTAAATGCAAAACATGTGGTAGCTCAGTCCACTCAACCTCTGACCATGAATCAATTAATACTTTCATAAAGACCTACAATACCAAACCCTCCATGAAATGGAGTCCTAGAAAGAACTGACCCAGTTTACTATTTGTGCAGAAGCATGTCAGGGATCCTATTTGGCATCTAGACAGTGTATGTTCAAGGAGCATGACTGGTGTTAAGGAGTGTCTGCACAAATATGTGGAAGAACCAGGACCCAAAGTGATATTTGCTGATAATTCATCATGTCTCACTGAAGGTTATGGTTCAGTAAACTGCAATGGTATTGTCTTTACTAGGATAGCATATGTAAATGGTCTTAAGTATAATCTGATCAGTGTCAGTCAACTATGTGATGCAAAATACATAGTTCAGTTTGATGATAAGCAAGGAACCATCTTCAATGCAAATAAGGAAATTGTCCTCATTGCACCAAGAAGACAAGATGTTTATGTATTAGACATGTCCAGTCTAACTCAGGATGGAACTTGTCTCTTTGCTAAGGCCACTGATACACTCAACTGGCTTTGGCATAAGAGACTCACCCACCTGAACTTTAAGAACATTAACAATCTTGTAAAACAAAACAAGGTCCTTGGCTTACCATCTCTTGTGTTTTCAAAGGATAAACCATGCTCAGCTTGTGAAAAAGGTAAACATCACAGAGCATCCTTTAAAACCAAAACCAACTTTTCCATCAGGAACTGCCTACATCTTCTCCATATGGATCTATTTGGACCTATCAGTCCAAGGTCTATTAACCATGAGAAGTATACTCTGGTCATAGTGGATGAATACTCTAGATACACCTGGGTATTCTTCCTGATCAAAAAGAGTCAGGCAGCTGAAACAATCATGTCCTTTGTTAGGAACATTGAAAATCAAAATGACATTAAGGTCAAACAAATTAGAACTGACAATGGGACTGAGTTCAAAAATTATGAACTTGAATGTTTCTGTGATGAGAAAAGTATTTCCCAAAACTTTTCCTCTCCATATACACCTGAACAAAATGGTGTTGCTGAAAGGAAAAACAGAACACTCATTGAAGCTGCTAGGACAATGCTATGTGGATCAGTCCTTTCCAACCATTTTTGGACTGATGCAGTCAAAACTGCCTGTTATACACAAAACAGATCCATAATTGTCAAGAGACATGGGAAAACCCCATATGAGTTATTCAAAGGAAGAATCCCTGACATCAGCTACTTTCATGTCTTTGGGTGTCCTGTGTTTATTCATAATCACAAGGATCACCTAGGGAAATTTGATGCAAAAGCTGATGATGGATACTTCCTGGGATACTCACTTGTCTCAAAAGCCTTCAAAGTGTTCAACACAAGGAGACAGCAGACTGAGGAAACATTTCATGTTACCTTTGATGAGAGCACTGATGCAATCAGGTTCTCAACTGCCTCAGTAGAAGAGATAGGAATTGATAATTCTTCAAGATATCCTCCTGATGAATATCTGTCTGAAAACAATCCTTCTACTCAGTATCAAGATGATGCTAATCTCTCCTATTACATAATCCCTCACAACCTACCTAACCCAACCATCACTGAGTTTGTTGAGGCACATGCACACACTGATGATATCAATCAGCCTGTTCAAAATACTCAAGAACCTAACAATCTCAGTGAGCTGGTAGACACTCAAGATCCAATCAATGATCATATGTCTACTCCAGAACCAACCCCTCTACCCAATCAGGCCTCCACAAGTTCAAATCAGTATCCAGGACCTCAAGAAAGCTGGACTAGGTCTCAGGACATTGAACTTGTCAATATTATTGGAGAGCCTACTGAAGGCATGCTCACCAGGAGCATGGCTGCTAATCTAAGAGCAGCCTCATCCAATGAATGCCTATTTGTGGACTTCATTTCCACAATTGAACCCAAAAGTGTTAAAGAAGCACTTACACATCCAAGTTGGGTTCAGGCCATGCATGATGAACTGGAACAATTTGACAGAAACAAGGTAATGACCTTGGTCAAATGTCCTGAGAATGTCTCAGTCATTGGCATGAAATGGGTGTTCAAAAACAAAATTGATGAAAATGGCATAGTCATTAAAAACAAAGCCAGACTTGTAGCCAAAGGCTATAATCAACAAGAAGGCATTGACTATGAGGAAACATTTGCACCAGTAGCAAGGATGGAAGCCATCAGGATCTTCCTTGCTTTTGCTACATACATGAACTTCAAGGTGTACCAAATGGATGTTAAAAGTGCATTCTTAAATGGTTCACTGAAAGAAGAAGTTTATGTTGAACCTAAGACCTTGATAGATCTTTGAGCACTCTTGGATCGATAGTAATGTTTATGTAATCACAAACACACTAATAGAAAGTCTCTAATCCTTGTATAACGCGGAATTTAAATACAAGTAAGAACACAAATAACTAAGAACGATTGATCCTCTATGGATCTTTTATTAATACTAAGAACTTGTTTTTCTAAAACTCATACATATTACATAATGACGTGTTCCTTTTATAGATAAGGAACCCTAACTAGGTTTCACTAGAAACCCTAAACCGTTTCACAAGAAACGTATATTCTAAAAACTAAACAAGATATGCATTATCACTTTCTAAATAAACTCATGCATATCCTAACTAATAACAAAATACGCGGAAACTATCCATCAGCAGAAACACACTCCGTAGAATCTTTACTTCCGCAGAAACATTCCTCAGCAGAATCCAACCCTTCAGCAGATTCCATCAGCAGTAACCATCAGTAGAATTCTTCCTTAGCAGAATTCCCAACAATCCTCCCCTAATCTTGAATTTGACATGGTTAAGTTCAAGATTCTTAATAGATCTCTAACACTTCATAATAAGAGGATTGAATTCCGAACATCAGCAGCAATGAACCAAATGAACCACATCTCTATGAATGGTAAACTTTAAACTTCAGGTCTTTGCAGCAACAAATGACATAATGTACATCAAAACAATGTAGTTTCAGACTATTCTCATCACATCCAGGTGTGTAAACTCCTGTGAGAGGTGAATCATTGAAAATAATGGATTTGATGTCTCTTTACCAATAGCCATTACTACTGGAGTAGCCAAATGTTTTAGTTCGAAAACTATGGTACACTGATAACCATCTGATTTATTAGCAAATCAGCAACTATAAACGGATTTGAGATGGCTTTACCTGTAGCCGTTTGCTCAGGACTAGCCAATCCTTTGGTTTCAACTGAACCTTGGTGAATTGAATACCAAATATGGATACCAAATGTCTTTACCACAAACCATACTTTTGTGGACTAGCCAATTCTTTGGATCCCAGAAAGGGTTACATCCATGGTGAATTAAGAACCATTTTCAACTCTCAGAACTGAATCATGGGTGAGTTGAAGTACCCTATAGCTTTGAGCAAGCTATTACAGCTATCAACAGATTTGATGTGTCTTTACTAAAGCTGTACCCTTTGGACTAGCCAACTCTTTGATGGACACAAGTCACATCTGGTGAGTTGATCACCATCAACAGAGTGATATACAACAAACCTGCAGAAAAGTTAGTACACAAAGATATATTTTTTTTTTATTATTTATTTATTTTTTTTTTATTTATTTTTTTTTAACTAAGAAATAAGAATGAAATAAGAAACAAATGAAATAAAGAAAGATAAGATATACAAACAATACACAATACCATAATCAAGTAGAAGCTTGATGTTGCAAAAGCTTGGACTTGATTAACCCAACCAATTGTTCAGCATGTGTCTGATCATTAGCCACTGGATCAGGAGGAACTTCCAATTTGCTTCTAAGCATATGTTTCAGCAGATTAATAGACCAAGGATAATGCTGATCTGAAAACATACACACCCTAATGCCAGACTTTGTTTCAACAACATGCACATTAGGCATAGGGTAAAACCTCCAAGTATCAACCTCCCATGTGTGTGAATTCTCCCAAAGTGAGTAGCCTTTTCCATTAGGTGAGTGAGAATCAAACAGAACTTGCAGATCTCCCAGTAAGTACAAACCAGCCCCCTGTGGTGTATGAGAAGCATAGTACTCTGTAACCATTCCATAGAGAGTATGCAAATCTTGCCTATCCACCAAGTGAAGTATTTCTTGCAAGAAAGTAAACTCTATATAAGATTGATCTTGCCTATAAATGGTGTTTATCTGCCCATCTGTCAATGTCCATTTGACCAACACATTGTAAGAACCTTCAGGAAATGTCTCAGAAGAACCCACTTTAATAAAGGTTGAATCAGCAGCATTGAGATCTATATGCTTAGAAGAACTCTCCTTATTAGACTTATGTGCTCTTGAAATCTGTTCTCTAGCTAACCTCACAGATCTTCTGATAGCAATTTGTCTGCTGTGTGCCATCCTTTTCTTTCTTCTCCCAGGTATATAGATCCCCAGAGGACTAACATCTTCAGATGCACCAGAAGCATCTTCAGGAGGAATGGAAGAAGAGGGAATAGAACCACCTTCTGCAAGCAACTTCTCAGTATCTTCTCTGACCTTTCTAGCCTCAGCAGCTTCTAATTCAGCTTTCCTCACCAACTCTGCATTGTAGTTGGAAATAAGTGATTCCTCTTGTTCAGCAGATGCAGAAGAAGGAATGGTAGCAGCTTTAGTAGAGGTGTCAGCAGATTGATTGCCTTCAGCAGTTGCCTCAGCAGAAACAGCTTGAGGAAGTACTTGGTCTTTATCACCAGAAGATGAAGTACCAAGCTCAGCTGTTTTGGTTCTTTTAGCTTCAGAAGCATCTATACTTGCACTAGGCCTCTTCAATGGAGTTTGAGATGAGTGAATAGCCTTCATAATTTGATTATATGTTTGATGCAAATCAGAATCAGATAAGGCCCATACTTGCTTTTTGGACAAAGCAGAGTTATATACAGAAGTATATTGATGATAAACCACATTCCTCATATAATTCTTGGTTTGTGCCTCAGTCTGAGGTTTAGCTCTCTTAGCTTTGGCCTTCTGTGTAGCAAGTGCCTTTCTCCTTTCTGCTGCAGCCTTCTTCCTCTGTTGACCAAGAGCTACCATTTGTGCAGCAAAGTTGTTGCTATCAAAATTAGCTCCTAAGATGCTTTGGGCCAAAGTAGGATTGGAAGCAGCTTGTTGAGTATAAGAATCCCATTGTGCATCAGTAAAATGAACTGATTGCTCATCTAGCTCTCTTTGCCTTTCAGGAGGCAAATCTGAAGTAAATTGAGCTGTCATCCTTTGTGCTAAAGCTTGACTCTTCATCATGTCTTCATACTCTTTAACCAGTCTAGCTTGCTCCTTCCTTTCTTTTTCACTCACAAGATCTATACCAAGATCTTCATCAATCATCACTCCTTGCTTACTACCAGAAATATCAACACTAGTAACTTGAGTTGCAGGTGCATTAGAAGAATCATTATGAAAGATACCAACAACAAGAACTCTGTCAATATTCTCAGAAGAACCTCCAATAGAAGCATCAGCAGTATCAGGTTGAGTTGAAGATTCAACATGTGGAGTAGAAACTTCAGCAGTAGTATCCAAGGCAAAGGATCTCCCAGCAAAAAACACTTCAGCAGAAACTTTAGAAGATGTAACATCAGCAGAAGCCACATGATCACCATCAACATGTTCTTGAGCAACATTCAAACTGGGCATTGTAGAGTCCTTGCTCAAATACTGTCTTCTTCTCTTTCTGTAGAACTTGATCTGATCTTTTTGTTTTGAGGATTCATCAGCTCTAGGTGAAGAAGAATTAGTTTGCTGAGCAGCTTCAGCCAATAAATCAAGATGATCCAAATAACTATCCTCCTGTTCTTCATCAGAGGCAAACACAAACTTCCTTTTCTTTTTCTGTCCAAGTTGATCCTCTAACTCCTAAACCCTTCTTTTCAACACCACAATCTCATCACCAAGTGAGGTTTTGGTATCTGCAAGCTCCTTCTTTAACTTCTCAATTTCTTGATCATTCCTGTTGAGCAAATTATACAGAGAAGTGAGAGTAATAGGGTCCTCAGCTCCACCAGCAGATGTCTCAGTGGTAAAAGGAGCTTCATTGGGCCTTTCAGAAGAAACATGTATATTCTCAAAAGTAGGAGTGCTTTCATCTATTGGGTCTCTAAAAGGGCTAGGTATGGACAGTCTTATAGTCTCATCTGCAAGAGGTGTAGGCACATGAGTATCATGAGACTGAATTGTCTCCTCAACCTCAGGAACAAGCTCTTCAGGAGCTTCATGAGTTTGTGTTGGAATAGGACTGGGTGAAACATGTACAGGTGAAGGTGTAGGTTGGTCAGTAGAAACAATGGGTGCTTCAGCAGTTGTGGATGGACCCTCATCCCTTTCCACTGATGGATTACCATCAGCAGGAACACTTGGGAAGGATGGAGTACCATCATCAGCAGCATTGGGAGATGGTGGAGCACCAGCAGCATTACCCTCATTAGCATCATCATTGCCATGTGGCAACATAGCTGGTAACAGAGGGTGATGTTCTCCAACATAGTGAGTTTTCATTGAAGCAAACAACTTAGCACTAAGGGCTCCTATGGGATAATGGCCTCTATATTGGGTATTTATGTCTAAAATTATCTGAAGAAACCTAGGGTACATTAGAAACTTATGCTTTTTATTTTGAATATTTTCTACCATATTATCAAAAATAAACTTAGAAAAATTATAAGTTAAACCCTGTGATAGACATACTATACCACAACCCAACTGGGTAGAGAATTGATCCCATCCTCCAGACTTGTTGCTGATGCACTGAAGCAATGTGTGTACCAAAAACCTCCACTTGGGGCAAAACTTGCTCTTCAGCCACATAATAGTATCCAAACTTTGATAACCAGCAGCTCTCAACCCAGCAAGTATCTCTTCAGTGTTGTTGTGATAGACACCACCTTCATCATCCAGTTGTAATCTTTCCCTAATCAAAGCTTCAGTAACCACATACTCTGCTCCATCAACCTTTGCTACAATCTCTGTATCAGAACGTTTCTCAGCAGATGCCCAAAATTGCTTGATAAAAGATTCGTGTACTACATCTGGATAATGAGTTAGGGCAAAGTGAATCTTGGAACGCTTCAAAAAATCCACCATTGGTTCATACATTTCGTGTCCCTTTGCTTTTCCCAGAAAAGCAACTTTGTTATGATCCTTCTTAAATTGTAGGGCCTCCATTGACGAACTTATGAGGGAGGGAATGAATCAAGTGAATGGATAATAGGTTTAGATTGCTTGAAGAGGGAATAAGTTGTTTTGGGCGAAGATTATATGAGTAGGTTATAAATAGAAGTTACCCAATTATGGTCAAAGTTTATCGGAACTAATTATTGACCGTATCTGACGTGTAAAGTAACTCCAGCATTCAAAATTTACGCTTCAGCAGAAATGATGGTCAATCTGCTGAAGTAAGAAGTCAATCAGCAGAATCAACTCAAAAGTAAAAATATCTCAGTAAAGATCTTGAGTTTTACTTCGCTACCCAACTCGCATTAATTACCATCAACACTTGACTTTGCCTATAAAATAACCCCAAATCACAATCCGCACAAATCACTTAACCCTAATTTACCATCAAACCTTCATTCAACCAAGATCACTCATCAAAACTATGAACAACCAACCAGAAGTAGTCGATCTTACTTCTGAGTCATCAGCAGACTCAGGAGATAACATTCCTCAATCATCCACACAACCTTCCCATAGAAGGTATGGTCTTACCAAAGAACAAGCCCGCAAAAGAAAGCATGATGTGGGCTCATCAAGCAGACCCAACAATCCACCCAAATCTCTATCATCATCATCATCATCTGAGGATAGTCGTCCTTTATTTCGATATCCCTACCAAGATGAGCCTCGAACTTTGAAGTCCCCTTTTCTCCCTTCTTCGGAAGATGATAGTGTGGTGGATCCAAATGATTCACCTAGGGGCTCTGATGACTTCACAGAGCGTCTTGAGCCAATCTTCAATAGATTGGTGAGAGAGGAAGAGGAGAGAGAAGCAGCACCAACCAGGGAAGAGAATCCCCAACCTTCACAACCCCAACCAAGGCCACACACCAGAAATCCATCACTTCCAGAGACAAGGGAGGTGGTTATTGGTCTTCCTGCTCCAAGGACTGGTGTTTCATACCACAGAGACACAGGAAAGGGCAAGGGTGCAGAGGTGGCCGGTAAAGGAAAGGGTAAAATGGAGTAGGTGATGATGAGATGTTGCCAAGGACCAAAGATATAAAACTAGGTTCTTCAGCATCTTCATTCTTGGTCCTGCATCTCCAAAAACTTTTGAAACCCTGATGATAGGATTTAGAGTCTGTGCAGGTTATCTTGTATAGGAATGGTCTTTGATTACAATTTGAAGTTGTTTGTATGCTGTAATTTCTTTTGAATGAATGAACAACTTCTCTTTTATCCTTCAATGATTATCACTTGAACTATGCTTCAGCACTTTCAGTCAGCAGAATCATTCCTTAAGCTTACTTGACCAATTCCCATTTAACCAATCTTTGAAGAACTTCCACTTAAGATCAGTGACTACTCATCAAGGCATTCTGTAAAACAGACACATAGAAACAAACCAAACCAAACAAAACTTAAAGTACATTAGCTGGTTAGTATGTTAGTAAACATAATATACAAAATATTACAAATGTTACAACAACAATCCTCCCCTGAGGCATATGCCTCCCCTGAGGCCTATGCCTCCCCTCAAACTTTGCATTTAAGGGTTAACCATCCCAATATGGACAACTAAGTGTTGAAACCTAGGTCCATCAAAAGCCTTAGTCAATAAATCTGCCACATTATCATCTGTGTGAATCTTAACCACCTTAATCAAATGTTTTTCATATGCATCTCTTATAAAATGATGCCTGATTTCAATATGCTTACTTCTATTATGAAAAACTGGATTTTTGACAATGCATATGGTACTTTGATTATCAATGAAGATTGTGGTGTTCATAAAATTAAACCCATAATCCAATAATTGATTTTGTATCCAAAGAACCTGTCCACAACAATTAGCAGCAGCAACATACTCTGCTTCAGTAGATGAGGTAGCAACAATGGTTTGTTTCTTGCATTGCCAAGAAATCAATCTTCTTCCAAGAAATTGGCAACCTCCAGTTGTGGATCTCCTATCCAGATTTGCACCAGCATAATCACTATCACTATATGCTTCCAACTTAAAAGGAGACTCTTTTGGGTACCAAAGACCTAAGTTAGGTTGGCCTTTGAGGTACTTGAAGATCTTTTTAACTGCATTCAAATGGGAAGTAAGTGGAGTGACCTGATGTCTAGAACAAGCACTCACAGCAAATGTAATGTCAGGCCTTGAAGCTGTCAAATACATCAATGACCCAATCATGGATCTGTATAGGTGAACATTCACTGCAGGATCTGGTTCAAGATTGTTCTTTGGTTTTGGAGCTTCATAGGGTGTAGTGACAGTTCTGACATTTTCCATATCAAACTTCTTCAAGATATCCTTCACATACTTGTCTTGACTAATAAAGATACCATCTTGTTTCTGCTGAACTTGTAAACCCAAAAAGAAAGTAAGCTCCCCCATAGCACTCATCTGAAACTCTCCCTTCATCAATTCCTCAAACTCCCTGCACCAAGCTTCTTTAGTGGAGCCAAAGATAATGTCATCCACATAAACCTGCACAAGAATGATATCCCTGGAATTCTTCTTAATGAAGAGTGTTTTGTCAATGGCACCTCTTCTGTATCCATGCTTCAGCAGAAATGCAGAAAGCCTAGCATACCAAGCTCTTGGTGCCTGATGTAGTCCATAGAGAGCCTTTACAACCTTGTAAACATGTTTTGGATTATCTGGGTCTTCAAAACCTTTGGGTTGAGTGACATATACTTCCTCTTCAATTTCACCATACAGGAAAGCACCTTTCACATCCATCTGATATACCAGAAAACCCATATAAGATGCATAGGCCAAGAAGATTCTAATGGCCTCAACCCTAGCTACTGGAGCAAAGACTTCATTATAATCAACACCTTCCTCTTGTCTGAAACCCTGAGCCACCAATCTTGCTTTGTTCTTAACCACAATACCCCTTGCATCTCTTTTATTCTTCAAAATCCATTTTGTCCCAATGGCTATCTTCCCTTTAGGTAGTGGTACCAAGATCCCAACCTGCTGATTCTTGAATTGTTGCATCTCATCTTGCATTGCTTCAAGCCAATTTGAATCTTCAAGAGCTTGAGCAACACTTGTTGGCTCCACTTGAGAAAGAAAGCAAGCAAACATACAATGCTTAAAGTCTGTATGATTGTCCCTTTGCTGATTTGAGACATAGGAAAGAAAAGCAACTTGACCATACTTAGAACCCTTCACAGTACTTCTAGTTCTAACAGGTTCTTTAGGATCACCAAGAATATTGGATTGAGGAGGAGCAATGTTGATCCTTTTGGTAGCATTGGGGTTGACATCAACTGTGGTGTCAAGATTGTTTACATTGGGTCCAAAATCACTATCATAGGAGGCTGAGTTGAAGATACCAGCTTTGGGTTGGTGATTCCCAAGATCAGAAGGACTTGGAAAACGTGTATATGGCTCTTCAAAGTCTGTGGACACACTGGGAGAAATGGGAGAACCTTCAGGAGAACTGTCAGCAGAATTGGTGATGTCAGGGGAAACAGAAGGCCTATCAGCAGAATCCTGGTTTCCACTGACTGATTGTGCTAACTCCACACCAACTCTTTCAACTTCTTGATTAGCTGCATGCTCCTGCTTCTTGAGTCTAGCAAGGTCCTCTGCATAGTGTGATTCATCTTCAAGCTCATCAGAAGTTCCTTTGGTGCTATTACCTGCAAAATGGTTAGGAGAAAAAGAGGGTACAACAATAGGGTGTTCATCATGCTCAGACTCACTATCTGAGTCACCATCCATGGTATCAACTTTGTTTGTGGGAGACTCTTGAGAACCTGCAGATTGGTTAGCAACATATCTAGTATAGCCCAAGTAATCAGTTAAGTAATCCAGGTCAAAATACCAAGCATGACCTTGACCTTGAACATTAGGCTTGTCTTCTAGGTATCTCAGGTTAAGGGTCTTCTCAATCTTTTTAGCATTTAAATTATATACCCTATAAGCCTTACTATGTGCTGAATAACCTACAATATACCCCTCATCAGCTTTTTCATCAAACTTCCCCAGTGGATCACTAGTTTTCAAAATGGTCACTTGACATCCAAAAGGTTTGAGATAATGAATATCAGGAACATTCCCAGTGAGAAGTTCATAAGGTGTCTTAAAATGAGGTCTAGTGATGGATACCCTGTTCAAAACATAACAAGCAGTGCTTACTGCTTCAGTCCAAAACATAGTGGGTAATTTAGAGTCTGCAAGCATGGATCTTGCTGCCTCTATTAAGGTCCTATTCTTTCTTTCAGCAACCCCATTTTGCTGTGGGGTTCTTGGATTGCTATAGTCCCTTTTTTATCCCCTTAGACTGACAAAGTTCTATTAAAACAGCATTTTTGAACTCTGTCCCATTATCACACCTAATACCTTTAACCTTTTTGTTTAGCTGGTTTTCAACAAGGGTAATAAATTCTTTTAAAATTGGAGATGTTTCATCTTTAGTTTTCAAAAAGAATACCCAACAAAACCTGCTATAGTCATCAGTGATTACCAGGCAGAAGTACTTGAGATCAATACTTCTGATTTGAGTTGGACCAAACAGATCCATATGCAGCAACTGAAGAGGTTCTGAGATGGTTCTCACAGCAGTAATGGCTTTGTATGAGGCTCTATGTTGCTTTCCTTTGTTGCAGGCAACACAATTGTGCTCATTGGTGAAGACTTTGGAAGGAAGTCCATGAACTAGACCAAGTTTAGAAAGCTTGTTAATGGTCTTGAAATTCACATGAGCCATCCTTCTATGCCATTTTGTAGACTCATCCAGGGATGCTTTAGCCACCAAACATGTTAAGTCACCTTCAGGTTGAACATCATTCAAATTGAATGTGTACAAATTGTAAGTTCTGGGAACTCTCAGCAGAATTGGTGTATCTTCTGGAAGTTTGAAGTCTTTAGAGAGCACAAGACATTCATCCTCAGAGAAGAATACTTTGTTCTTGGTGTCACAAATTTGTGATACTGAGAACAAGTTGAAATGTTGCAGTTCCTTCACATAATACACATTCTCAAAGTCCAAATTAGGTGTTCTGATGGTTCCTTTCCCAGTGATTCTACCATCTCCTCCTTCAATGGGTACAAAATCATGCATCATCTCAATGTTTCCTGACATACTCCTGGAACAACCACTATCTACTATGCCTACTTCTTTACTTTTCAGAGGATGATCCTACAACAACAACAAAAATATACAAAATATAAGTACACTTTGGAGACTCAAGTCATTGCTGACTTGAGCCTGCCTTGTGGATCATAAGAGTTAGGCCATGTAGATGTATAAGATCCACCATTGTTCTTGGACCTGCTATGAAAATTAGGTCCCTTTTTAGTCCAAAAACAACCTGCTGAGGGCTTAACAGCAGTATCCCAATTTCCCTTACCCACATACATTGGGTCAATAAATCCAGGCCAATAACCATTCTGAAAGTATGAACTAGTTGGTCTCACATATGGTCTAGCAACAGGTCTTCTCCTAGCAGATGGAGAATATCTATCAGCAGAATTGCTGGACTTATGAGTTGCTTGTGGAACATATGGTGGTATATCCTTAACATTATTCCACATTGGTCTAGGTTTATTTTGATCAGCACATACACCCATTCTTTGCTCATGAAAAGTACAATCCTTAATCAAATGAAATTTACTTCCACAAACAAAACATTTCTTCTTTTTAGAAGATTTATTAAAAGTGAAAGATGTTCCATTACATGCAACATTATTCAAACCACTAACATTAACAGGATTGTTTTTGACAGAATTAGAAACATTGTTTTGCAAAAAATTAAAAGACAAGTCTTCAGAAGAAACTGTCTTGGACTTTGATTCCCCAGCAGCAACTCTAATAGACTTGTAGGGAGTCTTGGGTGTAGGCTTTGGTGAGGTCTTGGGTGAGGTCTTGGGAAGGTCTGACTTTTCACTTGAATCACAACTGGTAGTAGACCCTTGGTCTGAGGACATGTCACTAGAAGAACAAGAGACATAGTCAGTAGAATTAGAATCAGGGTCTGGCAAGTCAATTGACTTTTTGCCATAAAGATGGTGTGATCCATCAAAGTCTGAGGTGGTGGTGTTTGAGGGCATGTGCTCTCCTCTTATAGGTCCAGGTACAGCATGTAAGTTTCCTTCTTTAACAAAATTTACTAAACCTGCTGGTGTAGATTTACCTACATCAAACCTAGCCTCTAAACCAACATATTTTTTAAAACCTAAACCTATACTAGAGTTTACAGGTTGACTATTATAGAGACAGTTATTTAACTTATCACCTGACATTAACCAAATTTTATGATTAGCAATCTCCTTCTCTAATTTCTCTTTAAGTACTTGGTTTTCAGATTCTACATCAGCTTTTTCTTTCTCAGTACGTTTTAAATCAATTCTAGTACATTTCAAATCACTTTCTAACACCCTTATCTTTTCATCATAAGCAAGCTGATTCTTTTGAAACCAAACCTTTTGTTTTTCTAGAGTTTTTAAAGCCTGTTTTAAAGACTCAACTTCTACATAACATTTATTATATTTAGGTTTCAATTCATCATAAGCCTCCTTAAGTTCATTATATCTTTCACTACAACCAAAAACACACTTATGTACCTGAGAGATGCCCATTAAGGAAACTTGATCATTTTGATCCTCTGTAGTACAGCATGCCAGCAATCCACTCTGCCCAGAAGCTTCATCATTATCAGGTTCATGCACATTCCAGTTGATATGATCATCCAGAGTGACCAAAGCTCCAGCTTTCCCAGCTTCCACTTGTTTCTTCTGATAGGTAGTATATCTAACCTCATCACCTGCCTTCCTATCCTTGCATTCTCTTTTGAAGTGACCCATCTGTCCACAAGTATAGCATTTAATCTTCATCCTGTCAAATCTAGCTGGATCTCTGATGAGGCGAAAAGTGTACCGCTTTTAAGGGGTCATTTAAGCCCGAAATCGTATTTATTTGATCAAATATTGCCCTAAATCGTTCCTTTTGTCATTTTAGGTACTTTTGAGGAGAAATCTGGAAAAGGAGGCATTTTGGACGTTTTTGGAGCAAAAAGTGAAGAAAACGGCAAAGTCTCAAAAATCGGCTCAAAGTCACCTTTGACGGCGTCACATTTAACCCCAGACGGCGTCATGCCTTGGCAAGAAAAGTTGGACGTGAAATTTACTCATGACGGGCCAGTGAAAATAGCATGTGAATTCTGACGGCGTCACGCTTTAACTTGATCAAGGGCGTCACGGCTTAAATCATAAGGGGACGGCGTCACGTTATAGGTTCGACGGCGTCAAGCCTTGATAAGCCAGAATGGATTTTGGAAGAGCTAAAGAGGGACGGCGTCAAGATGGTCATCCGGGAACCCTAAAAGCGGTGAGGTGACGGCGTCACACTCCATAAGGTGACGCCGTCAGATGTCAAAGTCTATATATAGTTTTCTAATTTTTTGTCATTAAAGAGAGCTTAGTGTGTGGAATTTTGGGATAAAACCCTAGGACGATTTTAGCTCCTTTTTCAGGGCTTTTTGCCTTGAGATCTTCCATGTTTCATTGAAAGATAAGTTATCAATTAATCATTCAATATGTCTATGTGTTGTTTGATTCTATCTTATTCTTGTCTTTTGTTTAACATGTTAGGCTAATTTTATCTTGTGTTTGCTTAGATCTAATGAAACCTAGCTATTGATTATTGGTTGTTAGTGTGTTGTTAGTTGTATTGGATGATTGTTTATCTATGTTAGGCTTAAGAAAACTGGCTAACTTCCTATTCGGTAACTTGCTTGAACGTCTTAAGAAACATGAACCAAATGCGTACTAAAGGTTTTTATGGTTGTATTTAATGCACAAGCGAATTCTAGTGATCCCATGTTAGGAGCTTCCTAGCCGGCTCGACATAGGAGTGAAGTAGGAGCTTGTAGAGTTTGGGGAAGTAAGTACGCCACCCCACGAATGGTATTAAGGAATACACCCGTCATCCACGCGACTAATACACACTAATTAACCGGTAAAAGATAGTTAGGGAGTAAGGAAATCTAAGTAAACACATTTCTCCACACATAAGTTTCTCACCACATTTTCATTTTTGTTATTTTATTTTATTTGCATTCGTAGTAATTTGGGTTAGTTGACTAGCAACTAATTCCGCCCACTCCTTCAAAACCGAGATTTTACTTGCTTTTCATAAAATATAAAAATACAAAAAAGAATCTTCCTCAACCCTTAGACCTAATTAGAGTAGCCTTTCATACCTAACGAACACTATTCCCTGTGGAGAACGATCAATCCCCCGTACTTACCACTACACTATACTACATCGGTCAGGTACACTGCCTGGTGGGGTTGTAAGCCTCTTGAGATCCCTCGAGAGGTAAAACCTGTTGTAAGGTTGCAAAACCCACGCATCAAGTTTTTGGCGCCGCTGCCGGGGAATAGTTATTGTTTAGGTTGAATTTTTATTTCTATTAGGTCTACTCACTAGATTCCTTTCTAGTGAGATTTTTATTTTATTTTTCTAGGTTTTCTTTAGTCTATCTATTTTCTTTGTGCTTTTGTTCGTAACAAATTTTCATTGACTATTCAGTTTGCCATTATGGAAAACGCGAATCCACCCCTTACACCTGGCGAAGTAGCTTTGTTGCGTAGCCAACTTGAGAATGAGATTAGTGAGCTCAGGGAGCTCAGTAGAATGATTGATATAGAGCTTGATTATGCCTTGAACAACTTAGGGACCGCCATATACTCAGATAATTACTTAGAACGTAATAATCTTACGGTTGATAAGTTGATTGAGAAAATTGATGAAGTGAAGGTAGATCCTAGGTTGGATGATTGTTTCAATGAATACCCCACTAAGGAGGAGATTGCTTACTATAACAACCTAGTTGATAACCCTCGACCACCTTTTGTTAGAATTAACCCAAAGATTAAGAGAGGTGATCCCGGGAATGTGAAGATACCATGTATGATTGGGTACCAATACGTTGAGCATGCTTACATTGACTGTGAATCCCCAATCAACGTTATGTCCTCAGGCCTTTATAGCCAAATCATAAACACACCACTTGAGCCTAGGATGGACCCCAAGTGTCCAGGCGGAGTTTGCAACTTCGTTGGAAGGATTAAGGATATACATATCCTTGTTGGGAACTTTACCTTTGTCACCAACTTCATGGTTTTAGAAGATATGGCAAGTGTTGTTGACTGCCGCCTATCTCGCGTTGTGTTAGGTAAGCCATTTATCGAAGCATCCAATTTAAGGTATGACCGTTTGAAAGGCACGGTTCAGTTTTCTAATCACATAGATAGGATCAAATATAGGATGCCTTATCAGGTTAATGAATTTCGTTTTGTGCCTCGATTTGACATGGACAACATTGGTGCGATTGAGGACATCAATGAAGAGGATAAAGAAAAAGGCATGGATCATGTTTGGAATAAGAGAAGCCTTTATTATAAAGATTGCTTAAACCTTGGACCTAAATACAAAATTGATATGGAGGTTGTTAGGATGATTAGAGGGGCAATTGAGAAGCAAAACGGAAAAACGTAGACCCCGTGACTTTGAGTCTAGCTACAAGACTCGTTAATAAAGAAAAGCGCTTCTTGGGAGGCAACCCAAGCTTTATTTTCTTTATTTGCTTTGTGTGTTTATTTATTTGTTTGTTTGATTTTATTTGTTTCCGTATGTATGTTTAATTTTTATTATTATTGATTCATGTTCAAAACTAATTTGTGAAAATGCTTTATTTTGTTTTTAACTTCGTCTTAACCACATATAAAGGTATTTTGCAAAAGATAAGTGTAAAGGAAATCTAAATCGGTTTATTAGAACACATATGAACATGAATCGTAATAATAATAAATTAGCATACATATCCGTATTTGTTTGAGTCAAATGCTTGTATCGAGTCATAGTGATGTTTTGCAGGATTTCCAGGAAGTAAGGTAAAGGTTTTTCCAGAAATTTTCCGGAAACTTAAAATGAAAATTTTTGTCAGGTCATTTCTGACGGCGTCAGGGTTTATAACCTGACGGCGTCAGATTTAATTTCCAGAAATTTTTGAAAATTTTGTTTTCATAAAAAGTTTTTATTAAAATCTCCAACTTATAATCTCCAGGAATCTGCAAAATTATCATTCCACAAGCATTATATCCTTATATATAGATTTTATCCCGCCGATGTTATGCAGGTTTTCGTGTTTGTTTTCTCAGGTTTAACAGGTTATTTTGGACAAGGAAATGTCTTGGATCAAGCTTATGGCGATGCATTAGTCATGAAGCTTTTACATTCTCTTTGGAAGAAGATCTAACCGTGTAATTTCATTATCCACCGAACAAATCAGGGGAGTATTTGATTTCATTCTTTTACTTTTTGCTTTTACATCTTGTTATTTGAACATTGGGGACAATGTTCATCTTAAGTGTAAGGGGGGGTAAAAGTACGATTTTAGAGAATGCCATTGCGCTTGATTTTTGTTTGTTTAATAGTAGATGTGTAATAAAACTGAGAGAAATACTTGTTAGGGTAATTTTAGTGCCAAATTTAAAATTTTTTACAACATATAGGAGTGAAACTTTGATCTTAATGAGCGTCTCATGGATAGGAGTTATATGACTAGCACAAAAACCGTACCACTAAAAAATTTTTTCCACCCCCAAATATGTGAGGTTCGCCCCTAGAATTGGTAGGAAAAGTATTTATGCTATGATGTGTGTACCGGTAGCACTTAGATTCTAGAACTTGCGTTAGGACCATTCCGAGGCCACAAGTGAGACTACATTCGTGTAGTTAGATTTACTACATGATAAGAGGCATTAGGATTAACCCATTGTTTTACACCTGTGTTTTTGTTATAATTACTTTGGCTACATTAGTCAAGTAATTCTCCCACACCCTTTGCGTTGTACTCATTTTTAGTACACGATACCCCTAGTACACCCCTCAGAGCCTATCTTTTCGTTTCGACCTTTAAGCATTTTACTTAAAGGAAGAATTTGTTACACCCCACTAAAATGTACACCCAAATTGCCTTAGCCTACCTTGTATGCACTCATTTTTAGTGCATTATTGTTACAACATTTGTTTAAACCCAAGTTAATTATCTAGTTGATTACATGGTTGCTAAGTCGAGTCATATCCTTGTACATATTGTTTTGGGACGATTGGGACTCATGGGTAAAGTACTAGTATAATGGAGTAATGGGGAAGAACATCATTTATTACCCCCATATGTGCTAAATGTTTTAAAAGTACTCCAAGTTTTTCAATTATCTTAATTCGAGTCATTAGATTAGTATTTGTAAAGTTATGTAAAAGTTCAAGTGTAAGGGGATGCAATGCCCCTATGATGTATTATTTTGGATGGTAGGGCAAGAATGTATGTTAAAAAAAAAAAAAAAAAAAAAAAAAAAAAAAAAATGAGAAAAAGAAAAATAGAAAAAACATACGGACTACCATCCCGTTTCATTTTATGTTTATTTTTATGTTTTTGTTATTTTGTTATTTTGTTTCTAGCTTAAATCGAGTCTAGTCTTGGCTTAGCAACATTGTATAGTACATGTAATTGATCAAGATCTTTAACTCGCCACCAGTAAAATATCCCGTATCCAACAAAACCGTGTTTTCCTTTTCCCTACACCTAACATTATAACCCATTTAAAAGCCCTCTTTGATAGTTTATCTTAGGTGCTTACGCCTAGTGGAGGAGGTTTTCGATCCTTTCCCAAGCCTATGGTAATCTATTTGCTATGACAGGTAGTGAGAGATATTATCCGTTTTCATTTATGAGATTTGTTTTGATGACACTTGAGAGATGTGAGTATCTAAACACTACTTGTGAGGTGCTAGTTTGTAATCTCCGTGCTTATTATGATTAAAGTGGAACGATTATTTGTTGTAATTACTTTTATGTTAGCATTAAATGACCCCTAACTTGTATTTTGATTAGAATAAAAGCGCATTTGCTTGAGGACAAGCAAATCTCAAGTGTAAGGGTATTTGATGAGGCGAAAAGTGTACCGCTTTTAAGGGGTCATTTAAGCCCGAAATCGTATTTATTTGATCAAATATTGCCCTAAATCGTTCCTTTTGTCATTTTAGGTACTTTTGAGGAGAAATCTGGAAAAGGAGGCATTTTGGACGTTTTTGGAGCAAAAAGTGAAGAAAACGGCAAAGTCTCAAGAATCGGCTAAAAGTTACCTTTGACGGCGTCATAATTTACTCTTGACGGCGTCATGCCTTGGCAAGAAAAGTTGGACGTGAAATTTACTCATGACGGGCCAGTGGAAATAGCATGTGAATTCTGACGGCGTCACGCTTTAACTTGATCAAGGGCGTCACGGCTTAAATCATAAGGGGACGGCGTCACGTTATAGGTTCGACGGCGTCAAGCCTTGATAAGCCAGAATGGATTTTGGAAGAGCTAAAGAGGGACGGCGTCAAGATGGTCATCCGGGAACCCTAAAAGCGGCGAGGTGACGGCGTCACACTCCATAAGGTGACGCCGTCAGATGTCAAAGTCTATATATAGTTTTCTAATTTTTTGTCATTAAAGAGAGCTTAGTGTGTGGAATTTTGGGATAAAACCCTAGGACGATTTTAGCTCCTTTTTCAGGGCTTTTTGCCTTGAGATCTTCCATGTTTCATTGAAAGATAAGTTATCAATTAATCATTCAATATGTCTATGTGTTGTTTGATTCTATCTTATTCTTGTCTTTTGTTTAACATGTTAGGCTAATTTTATCTTGTGTTTGCTTAGATCTAATGAAACCTAGCTATTGATTATTGGTTGTTAGTGTGTTGTTAGTTGTATTGGATGATTGTTTATCTATGTTAGGCTTAAGAAAACTGGCTAACTTCCTATTCGGTAACTTGCTTGAACGTCTTAAGAAACATGAACCAAATGCGTACTAAAGGTTTTTATGGTTGTATTTAATGCACAAGCGAATTCTAGTGATCCCATGTTAGGAGCTTCCTAGCCGGCTCGACATAGGAGTGAAGTAGGAGCTTGTAGAGTTTGGGGAAGTAAGTACGCCACCCCACGAATGGTATTAAGGAATACACCCGTCATCCACGCGACTAATACACACTAATTAACCGGTAAAAGATAGTTAGGGAGTAAGGAAATCTAAGTAAACACATTTCTCCACACATAAGTTTCTCACCACATTTTCATTTTTGTTATTTTATTTTATTTGCATTCGTAGTAATTTGGGTTAGTTGACTAGCAACTAATTCCGCCCACTCCTTCAAAACCGAGATTTTACTTGCTTTTCATAAAATATAAAAATACAAAAAAGAATCTTCCTCAACCCTTAGACCTAATTAGAGTAGCCTTTCATACCTAACGAACACTATTCCCTGTGGAGAACGATCAATCCCCCGTACTTACCACTACACTATACTACATCGGTCAGGTACACTGCCTGGTGGGGTTGTAAGCCTCTTGAGATCCCTCGAGAGGTAAAACCTGTTGTAAGGTTGCAAAACCCACGCATCAATCTCCTCCCTTGTAACCAAACTTTCTCCCAGACTTCTTCTCAAACCTCTCGACATTCAAAGTGAGCATTGCCACCTGCCACTTCAAGTTCATCTCTTCCAAATCCAGAGGATCCAATTGGTCAAAATCCTCAAAAGCAAGTTGCTGCTGATGATCATAATCAGCAACAAAAGAGTGAAGTACATCTTCCAATACACCACTAGACTGTGGTTTGGAATTTGGTCTGATGTTGGTGTAGGAAGATGATACTGAGGAGCTTGGGCTTGAAGCTTGATTCATCTTATTGGAGGTGGTGCTAACAAAAGCTGAGTAGTTAGGAGTGGATGCACGAATGGGACTTCTAACATCAGGCTCAAGAGTTTTGAGCTTGTTGTAGAGATCATCAAAAGAAAGCATATCCAATCCACCTTTAGCTTTGAGTGCAATGCTCACATGCAGCCAAGATGGAGGTAAAGATCGCAGGAACTTTGCATTGCAATCCTCATTGTCTGGCCTGGCCTTCAGCTGATTCAATTGACTCAAAATCTTATGAAACCTGTCATACCCCTTGTGAATACCTTCTTCCTCAGAGATTTGGAATTCTTGAAACTGCTGTTTCAACATTGATTTCCTCATCCTCTTTGACTCATCATTCCCACCAAACCTAGCCTTTATGGCCATCCAGATGTCCTTTGCATCCTCCATATAGTGAAAATCACCAATGTGATCATCTGGAATAGCCTGAAGGAGAATGGATCTAACTTTATTCTCTCTCTGCACAGTAAGAATCTCTTCAGCAGTTTGAGGGTCAACAATGGTAACTACACCATCAGCATCTTTGATGTGCTTCTTCAAAGTATTTCCCTTTTTGACAATTTCCCAAAGATTCCAATCTACATTCATGATCCAGTTCTGCATCTTCATAGCCCACAATTCATATTCTTCCTTCTTGAGGTATGGAAACTTTGCATTGCTGTTGGTGAGAGTGAGTTGTTGAAAAGATGAAGATGTGGTGTTATGGTTGTTGTTGACTTCTGAGCCGTCTTCTGATCCAGACATTGTTTTGGTTGAGAGGGTGTAAGGAAAGGATGTTCTTAGTATCACAGAGACTCTCCCGAGGCTCTGATACCACTTGTTGAACCTAAGACCTTGATAGATCTTTGAGCACTCTTGGATCGATAGTAATGTTTATGTAATCACAAACACACTAATAGAAAGTCTCTAATCCTTGTATAAAGCGGAATTTAAATACAAGTAAGAACACAAATAACTAAGAACGATTGATCCTCTATGGATCTTTTATTAATACTAAGAACTTGTTTTTCTAAAACTCGTACATATTACATAATAACGTGTTCCTTTTATAGATAAGGAACCCTAACTAGGTTTCACTAGAAACCCTAAACCGTTTCACAAGAAACGTATATTCTAAAAACTAAACAAGATATGCATTATCACTTTCTAAATAAACTCATGCATATCCTAACTAATAACAAAATACGCGGAAACTATCCATCAGCAGAAACACACTCCGCAGAATCTTTACTTCCGCAGAAACATTCCTCAGCAGAATCCAACCCTTCAGCAGATTCCATCAGCAGTAACCATCAGTAGAATTCTTCCTTAGCAGAATTCCCAACAGTTTATGTTCAGCAACCTCCTGGATTTGAAAGCCATGAGTCTCCTGATCATGTCTATAAGCTTAACAAAGCCCTTTATGGACTGAAGCAAGCTCCCAGGGCATGGTATGAGACTCTCTCAGCCTTCTTAATCCAAAACAAATTTGTCAGAGGCAAGATAGACAACACATTGTTTATCTATAAGACAAATAATGATGTCATACTAGTACAAGTGTATGTTGATGACATCATCTTTGGCTCAACAAGTTTCAAACTTTGCAAACAATTTGAAAAACTAATGGCAAAGAAGTTTGAAATGAGCATGATGGGAGAACTGACATACTTTCTTGGTCTTCAGATCAAGCAGACTGAGAGAGGAACCACTATCAATCAAGAGAAGTATGTAAAGAATCTACTGAAGAAGTATGATCTCAGTGACTGTGCCTCAGTCAAAACTCCCATGGTTCCCCCAAACAACCTTGGTCCTGATCTAACTGGTAAACCAGTAAATCAAACTCTCTTTAGAGGAATGATAGGATCACTGATGTATCTACTTGCATCAAGGCCTGATATCCAATTCTCAGTATGTCTATGTGCCAGATATCAATCTGACCCAGAAGAATCTCATATCACTGCTGTAAAAAGGATATTCCGGTACCTGAAGGGCACTCCTAACCTTGGATTATACTATCCAAAGTGCTCAGGACTTGATCTCAAAGGATACTCAGACTCTGACTATGCTGGATGCAACATGGACAGAAAAAGCACCTCAGGCTCTTGCCAAATACTTGGTGGGAAATTAGTCTGTTGGAGTGCCAAGAAGCAACAATCAGTTGCCTTGTCCTCAGCTGAGGCTGAATATGTTGCAGCAGCTAGTTGTTGTGCAAATGTACTCTGGATGAAAAGTCAACTCAGTGACTATGAAATTCAGTACAAGATGGTACCCATCTTTTGTGATAACACAAGTGCAATTGCAATCTCAAACAACCCTGTTCTTCATCAGAGAACAAAACACATTGATATCAGATATCACTTCATCAGGGACCATGTCATGAATGGTGACATTGAATTACACTTCATCCCTACTGAATATCAGTTAGCTGATATCTTCACCAAACCTTTGGATGAACCAACTTTCACAAGGTTGAAAGCTGAATTAGGAATGTTGGATATAGAAAATCAGTCCACTGATTGAAATCCTTCCAACTGAAGTGTAAATTCTTAAAACCTCAGGTCCCTGACTCAATGTGTATATCAGTGAAAAACATCTCACTGAATCCTCAACCTCAGGAACTAAACCCAAGTTCCTGAATCCTTGTTTCTCAGGAATCATTCCATATTCCTGAATCATCAGTGACTAATCCCAAGTCCCTGAAATACCATCACTGAATGAAAAGTCATTCAGGGCCCTGAAAAGAGACATTAAATACTGACTTAAATGCTCTAAGTATCTAGTTAGTAAATGTCCGAGGTTGGTAACTGAACTCATATTTAATTCAAGAATATTTGTTCTTTTAGCCTTTCTGGCATACACCTAATGGGCCCCCACTTCCCAACTTGGCATTCAATGCCCTCTCTCACACAATACACTGTGTGATGATGGAAACTCTGCAACTTCTCCTTTTGCAGAAACTGCTCAACTGTTCACTCTGCCAATTGTGAAAAAAGAGGAAAAGTGGAGTGGTGGCATTTAATGCGGATCTCAAACATTTTATTCAAAATAACTTCCAAAAATTATATTTTGATTAAATAAGATCACTCAAATGCCAAAAATACCCCCATCTCCACTATCCTATAAATACCCATCCAAAAGAATTCACACACACGTTTTTGAAAATTATAAGCAAACTCTGCCCTTTTTTTTTCTCTCAAAACAAATTGTGTGTGTGTTCTTAGCATTTAGGAACATTCGACCATTTTTTTTCGACCAAAACCAGATCATAAAATGGCTTCCTCTAATGCTATAACCACCGCCCCCAATGTGAGCTTCACAATGGAGGGCGTGGACCTGACCAAAAACAATGTGGTTGGAAATTTCCACTATCCCCAGCAATATGGGGGTTACAAGGATGTAGTTAAGTATTTACAAAACTGCTTCCTTGCCACAGCTTTTACAACTACCCCAGAAGTAATTTATAATGACTATCTCAGGGAGTTTTGGTGTACCGCAACGGCTACTTGCCCTAAGGACACCAAAGAGTCGATCATCACTTTCACTGTGATGAATGGGACTAGGACTCTCTCCTTCAACTACAAGACCTTCATCTTAGCCACAGGTCTTAACTTTGTTGAGAACTTTGAGGCAAACCCTACTGATCAGGAAATAAAAGCTGAAATGCTTTTCCTAGGGCCTCGTGATGTTAGGCGTCCTACCGAGTCCCCTGAAGCCTTGCTGGCAAAGGCTCCAATATTGAAGACATGGTTTCACCCTGTCTGGAGACTGATGATAACATTCGTCATTCAGGTACTCGGAGGAAACAAATCCTCCACTGAGCAGTTGAACTCATCACAACAATTGATGATGTTCAGTCTCTTGGAGGGTAGAAAAATTGATATCGGAGGAATAATCTTCCGAGACCTCGTGTCAAAGCTCTCAGGGAAACATAGGCAAAGACACATGTCTTATCCTAGGTTCATTTCCTGTGTGCTTCAGGATCTTCTTGGTTCTGACTACTTAAGGTCTGACGATGAAGGTACAAAACCTGACGTCTTGCATAAGACCAACTTTAGTAGTGACATTACTGAGGTACAACCGGTCGCCCTGACCACCTACATGTTAATGGTGATTCAGGGTGAAAATGTATGCTCACCAGTTCCTTCACCAACCAAGAAGGTGAAGAAGACCAAAGGGAAAGGGGGACAATCCAGTAAGGTGGTTAGACCTAAACCACTCGTCACTGAGACTGTTGCCTCAGGCACCAAGAAAGTTGTTGTGACCTTGACCTCTCAGACTCCCATACAAGAGACCACATTGGCCACAAAACAAACGCCACTGGAGGGTGCTGAGCAATCATCCTCAGTATCCTCGGGCAAACCCTTTCCTAATGTCCCTACTGACAAAAACAAGTCAGAAGGGTCAGGAGCATCCACCCACTCACATCCTTATGAAGGCACTGATAAATCACAATCAGAGCCTGAGGGAGTTCAGGGTTCTATATCCTCGGTGGAGCAGCACTACTCCACTGAGAAGGGGACCCATACCCACTCACATCCTGCTAACGTCCCTGAGCAATCACACTCAGGGTCTCAGGGAGTTCAGGACCCTAAATCCCCAAAAGGACAGACCAATCCTGATGGGAAGGGGGTCCATACATCTTCACAAGGAGTGCCTCATGATTCCACTGGAAAACACCCATCAGTGGATGAAGGCGCTCAGGGGGACAAAGACTCGTAGGGATATAAACTACCCGCCGATACGGAACCCAAACCCACCTCAGGCATTTTTGTTCTCTCAGGAACTGACCCTAAAAGTCAGGCTGGGCAAACCCCCCCAGTTATTATGACTAGTCAGGCTGGTCAAACCCCACCAGTTATTATGACAAAAGAGTCAGGACCTGGCCACAACGAAGGTGAGCCCTCTTCTGAGGGGAGCCGGATTTACTGAAGGCTCCTTCTCTGGCTGACTATGAAAATTTATTGGCTGATGAGTCAGAGGAGGAGATTGATTTTGGTGATGATGATATCCCTGATGCTGAGGAGGAAATGGAAACCCAATTAAGCCCTCCTCAGCCCTCTGAGAAACAACATTCCTCTCCTCATCCTGAGGATCAACCACCCAGTTCTCAATCAACCTCATCATCATCATCAGGTGCTTCAACCACTCCTAAGTGGTTGCAAAAGTATGACAATGCTCATCCGGCTTCTGAAAGACAAATGGCAAAAGTCCTTCGCAAAGCCAACGAAGGTCTTTACAACTCTCTTACGGATGAGCTATGGGATAAGCACACTGAAGTGGCAGCCTCCTATGTTGACTTCAGGGCTTCTGTTGAAGAATCTCAGGCAAAGATTCTTCAGGCCGCCACCCTCACTGATAAACAACTTGGCGACCTGAACAAATCTGTAGATGACATAGCCACTGGACAGCATCAGGAACTGTCCAACATCCTCAAGGCTATCGAATCAGTACAAGAACATCTTACAGATGATCCCACTTTTGTCACCAGATTGGATGCATACTTGGCCTCTCAGGCTAACACCTCCACCAGCATTACTGGGCATCAAAAGCTCCTTCAGGGGGTAGATCTTCAAGGTTTAAGGACACAGCAAGAGTCCATTCATCAGGCTGTTAATGCATCCAAGGAGCACCTGATCAGAATCTCCTCAGCCTTTGAGCAGCTCTCAACAACACATAATGAGTTGGTCAACCACTACACCACCCAAGTAACTGAACTCACCACCCACCAGAAGGAAATGGCTGCCGAATTAAGTGCCGTGAAGAATGAGACTTCTGAAACAAAGTCTATGGTCTCAAACATCTTATCCATTCTTCAGGCCTCTCATACTCCTCCACCTCCTTAGTCAGCAGGTGTCTCCACTGAAGCTCCACCATCTGCTGAAGGGGAGATAAAAGATGATCCTCCAATCCCTGACCCTAATTCGGCTTTGGTAACTGTCCCTGAGACATCCACCAGTCAACCTCCTCCCATTGACAAAGGGAAGAAAATCATGGTGACTGAAACAAACCCCTCCCTGAAGCACGCTTAGTCAAGGCTTCATCTGAAAGACGTGCAGATCCTGATGCACTGATGCGTGGGTTTTGCAACCTTACAACAGGTTTTACCTCTCGAGGGATCTCAAGAGGCTTACAACCCCACCAGGCAGTGTACCTGACCGATGTAGTATAGTGTAGTGGTAAGTACGGGGGATTGATCGTTCTCCACAGGGAATAGTGTTCGTTAGGTGTGAAAGGCTACTCTAATTAGGTCTAAGGGTTGAGGAAGATTCTTTTTATGTTTTTATATTTTATAAAAGCAAGTAAAATCTCGGGTTTTGAAGGAGTGGGCGGAATTAGTTGCTAGTCAACTAACCCAAATTACTACAAATGCAAATAAAATAAAATAACAAAAATGAAAAGTGGTGAGAAACTTATGTGTAGAGAAATGTGTTTACTTAGATTTCCTTACTCCCTAACTATCTTTTACCGGTTAATTAGTGTGTATTAGTCGCGTGGATGACGGGTGTATTCCTTAATACCATTCGTGGGGTGGCGTACTTACTTCCCCAAACTCTACAAGCTCCTACTTCACTCCTATGTCGAGCCGGCTAGGAAGCTCCTAACATGGGATCACTAGAATTCGCTTGTGCATTAAATACAACCATAAAAACCTTTAGTACGCGTTTGGTTCATGTTTCTTAAGACGTTCAAGCAAGTTACCGAATAGGAGGTTAGCCAGTTTTCTTAAGCCTAACATAGATAAACAATCATCCAATACAACTAATAACACACTAACAACCAATAATCAATAGCTAGGTTTCATTAGATCTAAGCAAACACAAGATAAAATTAGCCTAACATGTTAAACAAAAGACAAGCATAAGATAGAATCAAACAACACATAGACATATTGAATGATTAATTGATAACTTATCTTTCAATGAAACATGGAAGATCTCAAGGCAAAAAGCCCTGAAAAAGTAGCTAAAATCGTCTTAGGGTTTTATCCCAAAATTCCACACACTAAGCTCTCCTTATGACAAAAAATTAGAAAACTATATATAGACTTTGACATCTGACGGCGTCACCTTATGCATTGTGACGCCGTCACCTCGCCGCTTTTAGGGTTCCCGGATGACCATCTTGACGCCGTCCCTCTTTAGCTCTACCAAAATCCATTCTGGCTTATCAAGGCTTGACGCCGTCGGATAATGAACGTGACGCCGTCCCCTTATGATTTAAGCCGTGACGCCCTTGATTTAGTTAAAGCGTGACGCCGTCAGAATTCTCATGCAAACTCACTGGCCCGTCATGAGTAAATTTCACATCCAACTTTTCTTGCCAATGCATGACGCCGTCCCATGTTAATTGTGACGCCGTCAAGAGTAACTTTTAGCCGATTCTTGAGACTTTGCCGTTTTCTTCACTTTAATGCTCCAAAAACGTCCAAAATGCCTCCTTTTCCAGATTTCTCCTCAAAAGTACCTAAAATGACAAAAGGAACGATTTAGGGCAATATTTGATCAAATAAATACGATTTAAGGCTTAAATGACCCCTTAAAAGCGGTACACTTTTCGCCTCATCAAATACCCTTACACTTGAGATTTGCTTGTCCTCAAGCAAATGCGCTTTTATTCTAATCAAAATATAAGTTAGGGGTCATTTAATGCAAACATAAAAGTAATTACAACAAATAATCGTTCCACTTCAATCATAATAAGCACGGAGATTATATACTAGCACCTCACAAGTAGTGTTTAGATACTCACATCTCTCAAGTGTCATCAAAATAAATCTCATAAATGAAAACGGAAAATATCTCTCACTACCTGTCATAGCAAATAGATTACCATAGGCTTGGGAAAGGATCGAAAACCTCCTCCACTAGGCGTAAGCACCTAAGATAAACTATCAAAGAGGGCTTTTAAATGGGTTATAACGTTAGGTGTAGGGAAAAGGAAAACACGGTTTTGTTGGATAAGGGATATTTTACTGGTGGCGAGTTAAAGATCTTGATTAATTACATGTACTATACAACGTTGCTAAGCCAAGACTAGACTCGATCTTAAGCTAATGAAAGAAAATAACAAAACATAAACATAAAATAAACATAAAATGAAACGGGATGGTAGTCCGTATGTTTTTTCTATTTTTCTTTTTCTCATTTTTTTGTATTTTTCTTGATTTTTTCGATTTTTTTTTTTTTTTTTTTTTTTTTTCATACACTTTTACCCTACCATCCAAAATAATACATCATAGGGGCATTGCATCCCCCTTACACTTGAACTTTTACATAACTTTACAAATAATTATTCTAATGACTCGAATTAAGATAATTGAAAAACTTGGAGTACTTTTAAAACATTTAGCACATATGGGGGTAATAAATGATGTTCTTCCCCATTACTCCATTACACTAGTACTTTACCCATGAGTCCCAATCGTCCCAAAACAATATGTACAAGGATATGACTCGACTTAGCAACCATGTAATCAATTAGATAATTAACTTGGGTTTAAACAAATGTTGTAACAATAATGCACTAAAAATGAGTGCATACAAGGTAGGCTAAGGCGATTTGGGTGTACATTTTAGTGGGGTGTAACAAATTCTTCCTTTAAGTAAAATGCTTAAAGGTCGAAACGAAAAGATAGGCTCTGAGGGGTGTACTAGGGTATCGTGTACTAAAAATGAGTACAACGCAAAGGGTGTGGGAGAATTACTTGACCAATGTAGCCAAAGTAATTATAACAAAAACACAGGTGTAAAACAATGGGTTAATCCTAATGCCTCTTATCATGTAGTAAATCTAACTACACGAATGTAGTCTCACTTGTGGCCTCGGAATGGTCCTAACGCAAGTTCTAGAATCTAAGTGCTACCGGTACACACATCATAGCATAAATGCTTTTCCTACCAATTCTAGGGGCGAACCTCACATATTTGGGGGTGGAAAATTTTTTAGTGGTACGGTTTTTGTGCTAGTCATATAACTCCTATCCGTGAGACGCTCATTAAGATCAAAGTTTCACTCCTATATGTTGTAAAAAATTTTAAATTTGGCACTAAAATTACCTTAACAAGTATTTCTCTCAGTTTTATTACACATCTACCATCAAACAAACAAAAATCAAGCGCGATTGTATTCTCAAAAATCGTACTTTTACCCTCCCCTTACACTTAAGATGAACATTGTCCCCAATGTTCAAGTAACAAGATGTAAAAGTAAAAAGTAAAAGAATGAAATCAAATACTCCCCTGATTCGCTCGTTGGATAATGAAATTACACGGTTAAATCTTCCTCCAAAGAGAATGTTGAAGCTCCATGACTAATGCATCGCCATAAGCTTGATTCAAAACATTTCCTTGTCCAAAATAACCTGTTGAACCTGAGAAAACAAACACGAAAACCTGCATAACATCGGCGGGATAAAATCTATATATAAGGATATAATGCTTGTGGAATGATAACTTTGCAGATTCCTGGAGATTATAAGTTGGAGATTTTAATAAAAACTTTTTATGAAAACAAAATTTTCAAAAATTTCTGGAAATTAAATCTGACGCCGTCAGGTTATAACCCCTGACGCCGTCAGAAATGACCTGACAAAAATTTTCATTTTAAGTTTCCGGAAAATTTCTGGAAAAACCTTTACCTTACTTCCTGGAAATCCTGCAAAACATCATTATGACTCGATACAAGCATTTGACTCAAACAAACACGAATATGTATGTTAATTTATTATTATTACGATTCATGTTCATTTGTGTTCTAATAAACCGATTTAGATTTCCCTTACACTTATCTTTTGCAAAATACCTTTATATGTAGTTAAGACGAAGTTAAAAACAAAATAAAGCATTTTCACAATTTAGTTTTGAACATGAATCAATAAGAATAAAAATTAAACACACATACGGAAACAAATAAAATCAAACAAACAAATAAATAAACACACAAAGCAAATAAAATAAATAAAGCTTGGGTTGCCTCCCAAGAAGCGCCTTTCTTTATTAACGAGTCTTGTAGCTAGACTCAAAGTCACGTACATTACGTGACTTCTTCATCAAAAGTAATGTCTTCCTCATTGATCATTTCATTACCATTCTCTTGATAATGCTTGACTCGTTGAATGTTCACAGTGAATTCTCTATCCTCGTCGTCAATTAATACAACGGCTCCGGTTTTAGAGGAGCTCCTTACGGTAAAAGGTCCATACCATCTAGATTTAAGTTTCCCAGGAAATAGCCTTAAGCGAGAATTATATAATAAGACCTTGTCTCCTTCTGAAAACTCCTTGGGTCTCTTAATCCGTTGGTCATGCCATCTTTTCGCCCTCTCTTTGTATGTGATGGAAGATTCATAAGCCTCTAATCTCAACTCATCAAGCTCTTGGAGCTGTAAGAATCTATTTGTTCCCGCAACTGTATAATCCAAATTACAAGCCTTAAGTGCCCAATATGCTTTGTGTTCCAGTTCTACTGGAAGGTGGCATGCCTTGCCATATACCATACGGAACGGGGTTGTCCCGATTGGCGTCTTATAGGCGGTTCGAAATGCCCACAAAGCCTCATCGAGCTTAAAAGACCAATCTTTTCTGTTTTGATTAACTGTTTTCTCTAATATTCTTTTTATGGCTCTATTAGTGTTTTCGACTTGACCGTTGGTTTGAGGATGGTAAGCGGTGGAGAATCGGTGAGAGACTCCATATCTTTTCATGACTTTCTCCATTTGTGAATTGCAAAAATGGGTTCCCCTGTCACTAATAAGAGCCTTCGGAATTCCGAACCTAGCGAACAATTTCTTTAAGAAATGAATGACTACCCTAGCGTCGTTAGTCCTAAGGGCTTGTGCTTCCACCCATTTCGAAACATAATCAATGGCCACCAAGATGTATTCATTCCCTCCAGAAGATGGGAATGGTCCCATGAAATCAATTCCCCAGACATCAAAAACCTCACAAACTTGTATATAATTCTGTGGGGCTTCATCCCTCCTAGAGATATTCCCAGCTCTTTGACATGCGTCACACGTTTGTATCATTCCCTTCACATCACGAAATATTGTAGGCCAATAGAATCCCGCGTCGAAGACCTTTCGTGCAGTAGTGCTTATTCCGTGATGTCCTCCAGATGGACCCGCATGACATTCTTTCATAATTCTGACAGCCTCTCTTTCCGAAACACAACGCCTGATTACCTGATCTGGACATCTTCGAAATAAGAAGGGTTCATCCCAAAAGTAGTACTTCAATTGATTAAAGAACCTCTTTTTTTCATGCCTGCTCATATGCTCAGGGATTACTCTACTTGCCAGGTAGTTAGCATAATCCGCATACCAAGGTTCAGAATCATTTATTAACATGAGCTGCTCTTCAGGAAATGTTTCCCGAATCTCACTCTTGTCAGATTCAGCGAGGCTGGGGTTTTCGAGACGAGAGAGATGATCAGCCGCAAGATTCTCTGCTCCTTTCTTATCACGAATTTCAACATCGAACTCTTGCAATAATAGGATCCAACGAAGTAACCGTGGTTTAGCATCCTGTTTAGCGAAAAGATATCGAATAGCTGAATGATCCGTAAAAACAACCGTTTTAGAAAGGACAAGATACTGGCGAAATTTATCAAAAGCGAATACCACGGCTAGTAATTCCTTTTCAGTGGTAGTGTAGTTTTCTTGAGCAGGATTCATGGTTTTGCTAGCGTAGTATATTGGCTGAAAGTGTTTGTTAAGCCTTTGGCCTAATACTGCTCCAACAGCATAATCACTAGCATCGCACATGATTTCAAAGGGTAACTCCCAGTTAGGGGTAACCATAATTGGAGCTTGGGTAAGTTCTTGCTTCAATAGATCGAATGCGTCCTTGCACTCTTGAGAGAAGTCGAACGGGGCATCCTTCATGAGTAACTGAGTCATCGGTTTGGCTACCTTTGAGAAATCCTTAATGAATCTCCTATAGAAGCCAGCATGACCCAAAAAACTACGGATTGCCTTGACAGTTGTTGGATAGGGAAGTTTAGATATAGCTTCAATTTTTGCCCGGTCTACTTCGATTCCACTTCCTGAAATTTTGTGCCCCAGCACAATCCCTTCTTTTACCATAAAGTGGCACTTTTCCCAGTTTAGTACCAAGTTGGTCTCCTCACAACGTTTGAGCATTTTCTCAAGGTTAGCAAGACAGCGATCAAAAGAGTTCCCAAAGACTGAAAAATCATCCATAAAGACCTCCATGCTGTCTTCCATTAACTCATGGAAGATTGCCGTCATGCAGCGCTGGAAAGTGGCGGGGGCGTTACATAGTCCAAAGGGCATTCGCTTGTAGGCGAAGGTGCCATAAGGGCATGTAAACGTGGTCTTTTCTTGGTCCTCAGGAGCGATAGGGATTTGGAAATACCCTGAGAACCCATCTAGGAAGCAGTAGTACTCATGCCCTGCTAACCTTTCCAACATCTGGTCGATAAATGGGAGAGGGAAATGATCTTTTCGGGTTGCATCATTCAACTTCCTATAATCGATGCACACACGCCATCCAGTTACTGTTCGTTGAGGTACTAACTCATCCTTATCGTTCTTCACCACCGTCATTCCTCCTTTTTTTGGTACAACCTGTACAGGACTTACCCATGGACTGTCCGAAATCGGGTAAATTAGTCCTGCGTCTAGGAGCTTAATGACTTCCTTCTTTACGACTTCCTTTATGTTGGGATTTACTCGCCTTTGAGGTTGCACGCTGGGTTTATAATCCTCCTCCATGAGGATTTTATGTGTACAAAAGGTAGAGTCAATACCCTTGATATTGGCTACACTCCATGCTATAACTCCTTTATATTTTTTTAAAACTCCTAAGAGTTGATCCTTTTGTTCACTTTTCAAAGAAGAGCTTATGATTACCGGAAGTTGATCTTCCCCTTGGAGGAAAGCATATTCAAGGTTGGTTGGGAGTTCCTTGAGTTCTACCGCAGGTGGCTTGATGATGGAAGGTTTAAGTTTGTTCTCGGGTTTACGAAGCTCAAGCTGTTCGATTTCTTGTCTGGGATAGAAGGAGACTGCATTCACATCCATAGCCTTCTCCTCCTCTAAGATGGGTAAGAAAGCTTCATCTCGCAACCAACCGGCTTCCACCTGTTCATCTACACAATTATCAATCTCGTCGGATAGTTCATCGATTTCTTCGATGAAATACAGTTGATTATCTGCTTCGAGAGAAAGATTCATTGTGTCCTTGATGTCGAAGGTTAAGCTATCGGCCCCCACTCGTAAGGTTAGTTTGCCGTCATGAACATCAATAACAGCACGAGAAGTTGCAAGGAAGGGTCTTCCTAGAATGATGGGCACAAGATCATCTTCTTCCATTTCTAGGATGACGAAGTCAACTGGAAATTTAAACTTCCCTACCTTAACCAGCACATTCTCGCATATTCCTAAGGGGTATTTGACTGATCTATCGGCCAGTTGGATGCTCATACGGGTTGGTTTCAACCCAGAATACCCTAGCTTGCGGAACAGGGAATGCGGCATAAGATTGATGCTTGCTCCTAAGTCGGCTAAGGCATTTTTGACTGAAAGAGATCCAATTGAACAGGGCAAGGTGAAACTACCTGGGTCGTCCACCTTCTTTGGTAGTCCTCGTTGAGTCACCACAGAACATTCTTCTCCTAAGGTTACAAGACCCTCGAGCCCTTTCCTGTTGGTGAGCAGCCTCTTGAAGTATGTACTATATTTGGGCATATGATAACATGCATCAAGAAGGGGTATGGTGATGACCGAATTCTTTAAATATGACAAGAATCTTTTATTATCACTTTCGACCTTTTGATTCTTGAGGCGAGATGGGTATGGGACTTTAAGGGGCTGTTTGGCAGGAGTAGGTGGGGATGGATTTACCGGAGGGGTTTGCTCGGGATTTTCGTCGTTCACATTATCGTTCTCCTCATGAGGGGTGTTGGGTTCCATGGCGTTAGATGGTTGAGCTGGGTAGGGTGGATCCTTAGTAGTTGTTCCAGCACGAGTAGTGATGGCGAGTAAAGGATCTCTTTGTGGTTTGCCAAGGCCGTCGAGAATGGCGTTGAGTTCTGCGAATTTGGCCTTCACGTCGTTTTGTTGGCTAGTGACGAGGTTGTCGAGACCATTTAGTTGCAGATTCTTCTCAAACGTGAAGTGCCCAAGATCATCCTCAAAAGTGCTCCTAACCTTGTAGTCAGGATATTCTCCTCCTCCCTCTTCTCTCACAAGATTTCCCCAGGGGGTGAAATCATTGTTTTGGTAGAAAGTTAAGAGCGAAGGATCATCGAAGATGTCGTGGCTTGACAAGCATGCTTGTTCGGTGGTGGTATCATCCTCGCATTCCTCTACTTCATGCGGGCCACCACATTGATCACAGATCAAGTATGGGTTTGATAACCGCTTAGTTGGTTGCGACTTGTCTAGATAAGATACCTGATCATTCAATCTACTCACCCGGCTAGCAAAAGGAGGCTCTTTCATGATCTTGGAAACGCTCATGATCGAATCGGGTTCATCCCAGGTATCGTCTTGATCATTCGCGTATTCCTCAATTCTATTCCATCCTTCCTCAACGCTTAATTTGGCTATTTTTCCTTTTGATGAATTATTAATGCCCAATTGGTCATTTTTGGAGACACTGTCATAAAAGATTTGGACAAGAAGCCAGAGCTCAATGCCATGATGAGGGACCTGTCTAATTAGATCCTTGAATCTAACCCAAGATTTGTGAATAGGTTCTGCTGGTCCAACATGGAAGCGGAGGATTTCGTCTCTCAACTTTGAAGTTCTTCCTATGGGAAAGAATTTCTCATAGAATTTTGAGATAAGCTGTTCCCATGTGAAGATGGATTCGGAAGGAAGTTGGTTATACCAGTCTCCGGCTCTTTCATGAAGGGTAAGGGGAAAGAATCGCAACCGGGAGGTATCTCTAGTGGCTCCGTCCGTGTGGAGGGTATCCACTATTTTCAGGAAGTCCTTGATGTGTTGGATTGGATCTTCAGTTTTCAATCCGTGAAACTTGCATACACTTTGGACCAGCCAAATATCAGTTGCACGCAAGACCCCATCCGTGTGTTCATTTGGAAAAACGATAGCATTGGAAAAACCACGAGGGGTGGGAGAAGAGTAGTCCTTGAGACATTTGGGGATTGGGATTTCGGGAACTTCCATATCGTGATTGGGTTGAGGGCTAGGAGGTGTAGAATGATGATTGGATTCTTCCTCGGAGAGGGCATCATCAAAATTGATCGTGGATGGTTCAGCCGCTTGGTGGAGTCGCCTTAATTTATGCATTTCCCTTTCGGGTTCAGCATAGGGTGTGGCAAGAGTCTTTATCGAGCTTCGGCTCCTAGTGATTCTAAGATTAGGGGGGTCATCATCCAAACTTAGGGAATATCCTCCTAAAGTGCGGGTTCTAGGAGGTGGTGGTGGGTTGTGTGGGTTAAGGATATTACCATCTTCCATGATGTCGGATGGTAATGGTTACGAACAAAGACACGAAGAAAATAGATAGACTAAAGAAAACCTAGAAAAATAAAATAAAAATCTCACTAGAAAGGAATCTAGTGAGTAGACCTAATAGAAATAAAAATTCAACCTAAACAATAACTATTCCCCGGCAACGGCGCCAAAAACTTGATGCGTGGGTTTTGCAACCTTACAACAGGTTTTACCTCTCGAGGGATCTCAAGAGGCTTACAACCCCACCAGGCAGTGTACCTGACCGATGTAGTATAGTGTAGTGGTAAGTACGGGGGATTGATCGTTCTCCACAGGGAATAGTGTTCGTTAGGTGTGAAAGGCTACTCTAATTAGGTCTAAGGGTTGAGGAAGATTCTTTTTATGTTTTTATATTTTATAAAAGCAAGTAAAATCTCGGGTTTTGAAGGAGTGGGCGGAATTAGTTGCTAGTCAACTAACCCAAATTACTACAAATGCAAATAAAATAAAATAACAAAAATGAAAAGTGGTGAGAAACTTATGTGTAGAGAAATGTGTTTACTTAGATTTCCTTACTCCCTAACTATCTTTTACCGGTTAATTAGTGTGTATTAGTCGCGTGGATGACGGGTGTATTCCTTAATACCATTCGTGGGGTGGCGTACTTACTTCCCCAAACTCTACAAGCTCCTACTTCACTCCTATGTCGAGCCGGCTAGGAAGCTCCTAACATGGGATCACTAGAATTCGCTTGTGCATTAAATACAACCATAAAAACCTTTAGTACGCGTTTGGTTCATGTTTCTTAAGACGTTCAAGCAAGTTACCGAATAGGAGGTTAGCCAGTTTTCTTAAGCCTAACATAGATAAACAATCATCCAATACAACTAATAACACACTAACAACCAATAATCAATAGCTAGGTTTCATTAGATCTAAGCAAACACAAGATAAAATTAGCCTAACATGTTAAACAAAAGACAAGCATAAGATAGAATCAAACAACACATAGACATATTGAATGATTAATTGATAACTTATCTTTCAATGAAACATGGAAGATCTCAAGGCAAAAAGCCCTGAAAAAGTAGCTAAAATCGTCTTAGGGTTTTATCCCAAAATTCCACACACTAAGCTCTCCTTATGACAAAAAATTAGAAAACTATATATAGACTTTGACATCTGACGGCGTCACCTTATGCATTGTGACGCCGTCACCTCGCCGCTTTTAGGGTTCCCGGATGACCATCTTGACGCCGTCCCTCTTTAGCTCTACCAAAATCCATTCTGGCTTATCAAGGCTTGACGCCGTCGGATAATGAACGTGACGCCGTCCCCTTATGATTTAAGCCGTGACGCCCTTGATTTAGTTAAAGCGTGACGCCGTCAGAATTCTCATGCAAACTCACTGGCCCGTCATGAGTAAATTTCACATCCAACTTTTCTTGCCAATGCATGACGCCGTCCCATGTTAATTGTGACGCCGTCAAGAGTAACTTTTAGCCGATTCTTGAGACTTTGCCGTTTTCTTCACTTTAATGCTCCAAAAACGTCCAAAATGCCTCCTTTTCCAGATTTCTCCTCAAAAGTACCTAAAATGACAAAAGGAACGATTTAGGGCAATATTTGATCAAATAAATACGATTTAAGGCTTAAATGACCCCTTAAAAGCGGTACACTTTTCGCCTCATCATGCACCATTCTATGTTGATTTAGAGGATGGGAGAAGGGTCTATGGGACTCCTTAACAACTTGCTGAAATTTTACACCAAGAAGAGCTTAGGAAGGAAAGAGAGAAAGAGCTGGAACTCAACAGGTCTGAAATTTCTAAGGTTGCCAAAGAAGTAATCAAGGAGTCTGAGAAGAGGGACATCAAAAGGGATGAGTTTCTCAAGCTTCAGGCTGAAATCCTTAAGGAACACAACAAACAAGCCAAACTTAAGGAAGAAAAGAGGCAGAGGATTTATGAGAGGTATGTATGGCACATGACCAAAACCAAAGGTGAAGGCAAAATCACTGATATCACTATTCACCCCACCAGACCTCTGAGCTTAACAATCCATAGAGGTCCAAGGAAGTCTGAACATCTTCCAGCAATCAAGTTTTCAGACTATGGGTTAAGAGAATGGGATATGATGATGCCCATCCTAAGGAAGAAAACCGCAAGCAAGAATGCCCCAATCATCATCAAGTCACTGAGTGCTAAGTATGAGGAACTTGCAAGAGTGGCAAAGAGTCTGGACATTAACCATGATGAGGCACTTGCTTCTCAGGGACTAACTATCCCTGAGTTTACTCAGAAGGTTGGGAAGAAAAGGAAAGCTGTAGCTATGGAGCCTGAACAATATATAGCTGCACTTCACTGCAATAGAATTCCTCCTCAGGGAGTCAAGTTCCGTCCCAACCTGGTCATCAAGGAACCTGAGTATGGTATCTTCTTTGTGGATGAATCTGGTCAGGAAGCCTTTCAAAGAGTCTCTGACATCGACAAAGTGGAAACGACAACACTCCTTGCTTACAAACTGATGGCGCTTAATATCAGGAGACCTGAAAATGAGGAGTTTGTAAGGTTGATGGATCAATTGATGAAGGATCGACCTGATAAAGAGGTGTTGATGTCAAAGAAGGCGAAACTTGAACTCATGGGTCTTGTTGAGGAACCTTGAGTATTTTGTACTTAGAATAATAGGACTTGTAATGATATGAATAAATTGATGAATGTTTTGCTATATCAATATCCTTATTTATTTTCTAATACATTCAGTATGAGCAGAAGACTTTAGCTCACTCATACTGATCAAAACACTTAGGAATAATTTATATCCAAATAGGGGGAGATTGTTGGGTCATGAAAAACCCAAGAATACGTAAAACATGATTTAGACACAAATTAACTAAGTGTTAAACTTAAACCGAGAACAATTCAAGTCACTGAGAGAACAGCCTCTCAGTGAGTCATCTTCAAGATGCTTAAGGAGAATTCAAGAAGAAGGATTCACTTCTCAGGAAGGCGGTACTCCCTGAGTAGGACTTAAGCCAAAGAAGAAGATGATGGTTCAGTGAGTGTTGGACAAGAACTCACTGAACCCCAGTCTCCTCAACAAACAAAGTGATTGAAGACTGAGGAACCAACGCCTGAAGAAAAGGCGGGAACAATAGGGAAAAGATCTGAGAAGATAAACGTGTCAGCCCAACACTCTTCTCTTGTCAGATCCAACCTTCCCTATTGCGGCTAAAAGTCATGGAGTGTCAGCCAACAACTCCCAAAGTCTTATTAGCCCTTTCCTATTGGTTCTTGGAAATGACAATTACTATTTGTAATTGTCAGACACGCAACCTCAACAACTTGTATTATATTTAATCACCTATACTTAGATTACTTGTGTATAAATAGATCAGATGGGAGAGAAGTTTAGGTGTGCTTTGTATATTGAAAGTCTAGAACTTTTACAAAGAAACTTCTCTCCTACAAAGAGTATACAACTCACTAAGATAGCTCAGTGGGTATATTGTTACCACTCAAGCAAAACTTGAGTTTCGATAGGAGACACCCCATACCCTTGTCTATTCAATCCCAAGTGTTTATTCCGCAAAACACTTGGGTAATAGATTCTTGGATTCATTTCTAATAAGAATTTAAACGTTGAAAAATATTGTGTTTTTATATTCACGTTTTATAACTGTTAGAATTAATCTTAAACATTGTATTAGTCATAAACACAAAATAGATTAACTTTCTAGTTAACTCTAATAGTGTAAAGGGAACAACAGTCTCATCACAAATACTCGCTAAATCTCTCGTCAGAGGTTTAGTAGTATCAAGTTCAAGTTTCTAGATAACTTGACAACTTTTCTATAATGGTACCATCTCAATATTCTCTAAATATTTTCAACACAACAGAAGTTAGATCTATAATCTAATTGGTTCTGAAATCTTCATAACTTGACTGTATACACAATTAATTCACGTACAGTTTAAGGTACTCATTTTCTTCTTGCTCATCCAAAAACACATGTGAGTACTTTATCCACCAGATTGTGCATTTCAAACAGTTCAGAGCATTACCTTCCAATCTCAATGATATACTTTTGCGCTTGATATGATACTAATTTATTCCTTCATGAATAAAATAGTAGATGGTATGAGTAGACTCTATTTGTGTGTTTTTGCATGTTATAATAGGCTTTGTTTTTCCTATTAAACTTCCATGAAATCTTAGACTATATAGTTGTGATCAAGGTGATCAGCCATGATCACATTTTAAAGCCCACAATTCAGAATCATAGGTTAACGGTTTCAACCGAAGTTGCATAACAAGTCAGCCAAATATGTCCATTGTTTATCAATTTCATAACTCTATCAAGACACATCCTATTCTACTCTTCTTGTATATATATATATATATATATATATATATATATATATATATATATATATGTATACCACCACTGTATACATTATACAAATGGTTGCTATCAACCTTTTGAGCAATTTATATTATTATCATATCGTACGCCGCTAATTCTCGTTCATGCACAATAAGCAACTAGCACTTTAAATGACTACTGTTCTCAAATTAAAGTGAATCAAAGCTTCAGCTTTTGATCATACAAAACTTGAAAATGATGCCTCATGTCATCATAATACATCACTCCAACATGTAGTGATTAATATATGTACTTCGTCTATAATCCAGTGAGCCGTTTCTAGCAATTTTAATAATTTCACAAGATTGGTTTTTCCTTGCACATGTATTTCTTCTGTCACCATATTTAGTAAACGTATTTGTTTTCTTAATTATAAATGTTTGTTGTTAACAGTAGTGTATAAAAGATCTATGTTTAATATCTAAACAAATAATTTTGATAAGCAAACAATGATACTAAAACAAATGGATTTCATTAAAACAAAATGCGATTACACTAGAATTCAAAACGAAAGCCAAACCGACAAATTATTCAAAGACGCTAGCCGCCATGCTTAACATAAAACTAGCCAGAAACGAGTCACTATTAAAATTATCATGCCACGAAGTTGTCATCATCGAGATGAACATGAGCCACATGGTCCGCAATTTTCACCATCCACCACATTAATGTCATCATTTCTGGACTTCCTCAAATTGCACTCACGTGCGTTATGGCCAGTTTTCCCACAAACATGGCATTTTCTGGTTCTCGTTGACGATCCAGACTTTTTGAGTTTGTCCTGCTTCACCCCCAAGTTGACTTTCGTTGGACCGTTTCGCGAAGCTCTCTTCGAAGAGTTTCCGACTTGCACATGATGAACAGTGGACCCATGATTCACTCGTTTATCTCTATTCCTAGCTTCTTCCTCAATGCGAAGATGCTTCAAGAGATCATCCAACGAGTAATCATCTTTCTTATTTATCAACTTCTTTGAAATGTCATTCCAAGAAGGTGGTAACTTTGAAACAATAGCACCAACTTGTAGCATTTCAGGAATAGGAATAGAAAGCACATTCAATTTGTTAACGATCATTTGGAGTTCATGCACTTGCTCCAATATAGGTTTCTCATCAACCATTTGAAAATTGAAGACCTTAGAAATAAGATATCTATTAGTATCTTCCTCCTGTTGTTTGTACTTAAACTCCAAGGTACTCCATAACTTTCGCGGATCAGTGATTGGAGCATAGACATCATATAGCCTATCCGAAAGTGAATTCTTGATGTGACCACAACATAAGGTCTCATCTTCTTTACGAATCATCCTTTGCTTCTCGAGTTCGAGAATTTGATTCTTATCAACCTCTTGTCCTTCAGCGGGAACAGGATCAGCAGGAATCGGGGCAAAAAATGGATCAAGAACATAAAATATCTTGAGAACGATCAACAAGAATTTCATCTTGCCAGCCCATCGGGTGTAGTTACACCCGTCAAATTTGTCCAACTTGACAAACTCCTGGTTCATGATGTGAAGGTTTGATGACGATGCTCCAGTTTCCATTGCAACGTATAAGGATACACTGATGCAAGTTGGATCAGTAACACTGAAGACAATTCGTCTACTAGTGGCTGGGTATTCCTACTTGGTGGAGGTGCAATTTCTTGGGCATCCAAGAAGCAAACTTGCATCACCAGTTTAACCATGGAATCTGAATTTGTGGCCTTAGCAGCTGCTGGTAAAGAAGCTGAATGGTTGAAAAACTTGCTTCTTGAGATTCCATTGTGGCCTAAACCTATAGCACCTATTTCTATCCGTTGTGATAGTGCTGCTACATTGGCAAAGGCTTATAGCCAGATGTACAATGGGAAGTCTAGACACTTAGGTGTCAGGCATAGCATGATTCGTGAGCTCATCATGAATGGGGTGGTATCTATAGAGTTTGTTAGATCTCAACAAAACTTAGCTGATCACTTGACGAAGGGTTTGGCTAGAGACTTGGTTTTAAAGTCTGCTAAAGGGATGGGTTTGAAGTCCAACTTAGTCACTGAATGCTAAGACACCCAACTCCCTCCTGAGGAAACTTGGGAGCGGAGTTCAATGTGGAAAGCTGAACATTTAGTGGACTGGAGCACATGTTTTATTATCATCCCAAGGTTGTGCTCAGAACCTGCTGGAAAAGAGGATGAAGTCTTTACTTCTCAATGGTTATTTTCTTTGAAAAAGTGCTAAGCAGGAGCATGAATAAAGAGGAACCACCTATGTAAATGTTGAAGTTTTGCCGCTTCAGGAAGCTTTGGACTTTTAGCTTTTACAACATTTATGAATTGGATATGGACACATGGCTTGTATAGTGTCAGGAGCTTTTAAGTGTTTGAAACTTGTGTGTATTTTATCTTCAGGTATTCAAATGGGTTGAAGGGTTCAATTCTTAGAACACCCTGATTCTCGAATATTTGAACGTGTAATGTACTAAGATGAGAATTCAATCTTCAAGATATTTTCATTTATGCACATGTTTGTTTAATGTTTAATTTTCATGCAAAGGAAGTGAACTAAATTTGGGGAGGATTGTTGGAAAATTTAGTGCACTTGAGGGATTAATTCACACCTGGTAATGGGCTTGGAGGTACGGAGTGTACACCCATCAGGTCAATGTTTACCCTAACTCAATTAAGTGGTTTGTGGTTCTGCTGCTAGTGTAAATGATAATACTGCTGATGCAGATCATCCTGCTGCTAGTATTATTCATACTACTGCTGATCAGAACATTCTGCTGCTAGTGTTATTGATACTGCTGCTAGTACAATAATACTGCTGCTGGGCTGCTAGGCAACAGATTCTACTGCTAGTGCAATTCATTGTGCTGCTGGGCAGAGATTCTGCTGCTGGTATTGCAGGATAGAATTTGTAACTAACTTTGCTCTATATTGGGAAGGTTCAAATTCATAATTAAGACCATGATCTTCTGGTCTTGTAACCACTGTATCTAGAATTAAGGAATGTATATGGAGAATATTTGGCCAATATTTTCTCATAACTCCTTTGACTAGGGTTTTGAGTATATCTCTAATATATATAGAGATCATCCATCCGCATGAAGAAAGAGACAGAAAACCTAAACACTTGAAAGCAATTCGGTTCTTGATTTGTGCCTAAAACAAGAACATCACTTGGTCTTATCCCATAGAGATATTCGTGTAACCCAGGCATAGGGTCGAATAGTTTCTATTGGAAAGTGATTACACGATTTCAAGTGAATATTCGGTACATTGATTATCTTTACCCTGATCTGGGAACACAGCAACAACCAAACGTAAACCAACCAACAATCAATAGAAACTATTTTAGTGATAATCAATGGCTGCTGCGATGAGGCATATGGCTGCTAACTTTTCCAAACTGGAAAAGTTTGAAGGTGTCGATTTCAGAAGGTGGCAAAAGAAGATGCACTTCTTGTTGTCGAGCATGAATGTGGTGTATGTGCTGACCACATCCATTCCTGAAGATCATGGGGATGATGCTACTATGGATCAGATAAGGAACAGGAGCAAATGAGAGAATGATGACTATGTTTGCAGAGGGTTAATTCTCAATGGCATGTCTGATTCTTTGTTTGATCTTTATCAAAATGTTGAATCTTCTCAAGAACTGTGGGATTCCTTGGAAGCCAAATACATGGCTGAGGATGCATCAAGTAAGAAGTTCCTTGTAAGTAATTTTAACAATTACAAAATGGTCGATTCTAGACCTGTCATGGAACAATACAATGAACTTCTTAGTATACTTGGTCGATTCACACAACACAAGATGAACATGGATGAGGCTATTTCAGTCTCTTGTATCATCGATAAATTACCTCCTTCTTGGAAAGATTTCAAGCATATGCTAAAGCATAAGAAGGAGGAATTAACTCTTGTTGAGTTGGGTAGTCATTTGAGCATTGAGGAATCACTCAAAGCACATGAAAGTGACAAGCCAAAGAGCAGCAATGCTGCTGGTCCATCAGTTGTCAATTTGGTGGAGCATAACAACTCCTCCAGGAACAATGACAACAAGGGCAAACGTAAGCATCAGGATAACACCAAAACTGATCCTAACAAGAAGTCAAAAGCTACTTGTTGGAAGTGTGGTAAAACTGGACACTTCAGGAAGAATTGTAAAGGTGTTAAAATTGGCAATAAAACCAATGGATCAGGCACGAGTGGATCTGGGAGTGGTAATTCCTTGAAAGGTCAGAATATATTTGATAAGTCTTTTGAGATTTATTATGTTACATATATAACTTATGTGTACTTTGTGCAGGATGATGATGTTGTGTGGTGGGTTGACTCTGGAGCAACAACTCATGTGTGTAAAGATAGAAGCTGGTTCAAGACCTACGAGTCAATGAATGATGGTTCTATTCTTCATATGGGAAATGAGTCAACAGCCCTGGTGCATGGAAGAGGATGTGTGGATTTGAAGTTTAGTTCTGGAAAGATTGTTTCTTTGTTTAATGTTTTACATGTTCCTATTATTAGAAAAAACTTGGTTTCTAGTAGTATTTTGAATAATTGTGGTTATAAACAAGTTATTGAATCTGATAAGCTTGTTTTGTCTAAACATGGTGTGTTTATTGGCTTTGGTTATTTATGTAATCGTATGTTCAGACTTAATATTGTTCATGATATGGTTAATTCTGCTTTCATGTCGACTTTTAATTTAAATGATTCAACCCTTTGGCATGCTAGACTTGGCCATGTACACTTTAAAAGAATGCAAGATATGTCTAAGGATGGGTTAATCCCAGCATTTGACATGGACACTGAAAGGTGTAAAACTTGTATGATGAACAAGATAACTAAGAAACCATTTCAAAGTGTGAAACGTGAAACTAAAATTTTGGAACTGGTTCACAGTGACTTATGTGATTTACATGCTACTCCCTCTTTGGGGAATAAGAAATACTTTGTAACTTTTATTGATGATGCTTCTAGGTTTTGTTATGTTTATTTATTACATACTAAGGATGAGGCATTAGATAAATTTAAAGTATTTAAAATTGAGGTTGAATTGCAACAAGAGTCCCTGATCAAGAGATTAAGGACTGATAGGGGAGGTGAGTACATGGATACTCTGTATTTTCAGTTTGTTGGTATAATCCATGAAACGACTGCTCCCTATACTCCTCAGCAAAATGGTATTTCTGAAAGGAAAAACAGGATGCTGAAGGAGATGGTTAATTCCATGTTGTCCTATTCTGGGCTGAGTCAAGGGTTCTGGGGTGAAGCTATGTTAACAGCTTGCTATTTATTAAATAGAGTTCCCAACAAAAGGAACAAGACAACCCTTATGAACTCTGGACTAAAAAGAAACCCAACCTGAATTATCTCAGGGTTTGGGGTTGTAGGGCAGTTGTAAGACTCCCTGATCCAAAGCTAAAGACTTTGGGTGAAAGAGGCATTGAATGCATCTTTGTTGGATATGCTGAGCATTTCAAGGCATATAGGTTCTATGTTATTGAACCTAATGAATCTGTTTCAATTAACTCTATAATTGAATCAAGGGATGCCATCTTTAATGAGAATAGATTCTCATCAGTCCCTAGACCAAGTCAGAGGATTCCTAATGGAACTAATGATGTTGGTGTATTTGAGATCTCTGATGAGGTCCCTGATGAGGCTGTGGTTCAACAACCTGAACCTGAGCTCAGAAGGAGCAAAAGGGTTAGGACTCCAAAGTCATTTGGACCTGAGTTCCAATTATACTTAATTGAAGGAACAAGGGATGAGGTCTCTGACCAACACTCCTATTGCTTTAATGTTGAGGATGATCCCAAAACATTTGATGAAGCAATGAAGTCCCAGGATGTTGCTTTCTGGAAAGAAGCAATAAATGATGAAATGGATTCCATCATGGGCAACAACACTTGGGTGTTGGCTGATCTACCACCTGGTTGCAAACCTTTGGGTTGCAAATGGATTTTCAAAAGGAAGATGAAGGTAGATGGAACTATTGAAAAGTTCAAGGCTAGACTAGTCATTCATGGCTTTAAACAAAAGTCAGGGATAGACTATTTTGATACTTATGCCCCTGTAGCTCGTATCAGTACCATAAGATTGTTGTTTGCTTTGGCATCAATTCACAATCTGATTATTCATCAGATGGATGTGAAAACAACTTTCTTAAATGGTGAATTGGATGAGGAGGTTTATATGAACCAACCTCAGGGCTTCATCATGCCTGGCAATGAAAACAAGGTGTGTAAACTAATTAAGTCCTTATATGGACTCAAGCAGGCACCTAAGCAATGGCATCAAAAATTTGATGAAGTGGTTTTGTCTGGTGGTTATTCACTTAACCAATCTGACAAATGTGTATATAGCAAATTTGATGAATCTAGTAAAGGAGTCATCATTTTTCTATATGTTGATGACATGTTGATCTTTGGTACTGACCAAAATCAAGTTGACCTCACAAAGAAATTTTTGTCATCAAGGTTCTCCATGAAGGATATGGGGGAGGCTGATGTTATCCTTGGAATAAGGATTAAACATAAAAGTAACAAAATTTCTATATCTCAGTCTCATTACATTGAGAAAGTGTTGAGGAAATTTAATTACTTTGATTGTACTCCAGTGAGTACTCCTATGGATACAAGTGAGAAGCTCATGCCTAATACTGGTAAGGCTGTATCTCAACTTGAGTATTCTAGGGTGATTGGCTGCTTAATGTATGCCATGACTTGTACAAGGCCTGATATTGCATTTGCTGTGGAAAAATTGAGCAGGTATACTAGTAATCCTAGTGCTCATCATTGGCAAGCAATTCAGATGGTACTGAAGTATTTGAAGAGAACTATGGATTATAGTCTCTCATATACTGGTTATCCTTCAGTAGTAGAAGGATACACTGATGTAAGTTGGATCAGTAACACTGAAGACAATTCGTCTACTAGTGGCTGGGTATTCCTACTTGGTGGAGGTGCAATTTCTTGGGCATCCAAGAAGCAAACTTGCATCACCATTTCAACCATGGAATATGAATTTGTGGCCTTAGCAACTGCTGGTAAAGAAGCTGAATGGTTGAAAAACTTACTTCTTGAGATTCCATTGTGGCCTAAACCTATAGCACCTATTTCTATCCGTTGTGATAGTGCTGCTACATTGGCAAAGGCTTATAGCCAGATGTACAATGGGAAGTCTAGACACTTAGGTGTCAGGCATAGCATGATTCGTGAGCTCATCATGAATGGGGTGGTATCTATAGAGTTTGTTAGATCTCAACAAAACTTAGCTGATCACTTGACGAAGGGTTTGGCTAGAGACTTGGTTTTAAAGTCTGCTAAAGGGATGGGTTTGAAGTCCAACTTAGTCACTGAATGCTAAGACACCCAACTCCCTCCTGAGGAAACTTGGGAGTTGAGTTCAATGTGGAAAGCTGAACATTTAGTGGACTGGAGCACATGTTTTATTATCATCACAAAGTTGTGCTCAGAACCTGCTGGAAAAGAGGATGAAGTATTTACTTCTCAATGGTTATTTTCTTTGAAAAAGTGCTAAGCAGGAGCATGAATAAAGAGGAACCACCTATGTAAATGTTGAAGTTTTGCCGCTTCAGGAAGCTTTGGACTTTTAGCTTTTACAACATTTATGAATTGGATATGGACACATGGCTTGTATAGTGTCAGGAGCTTTTAAGTGTTTGAAACTTGTGTGTATTTTATCTTCAGGTATTCAAATAGGTTGAAGGGTTCAATTCTTAGAACACCCTGATTCTCGAATATTTGAACGTGTAATGTACTAAGATGAGAATTCAATCTTCAAGATATTTTCATTTATGCACATGTTTGTTTAATGTTTAATTTTCATGCAAAGGAAGTGAACTAAATTTGGGGAGGATTGTTGGAAAATTTAGTGCACTTGAGGGATTAATTCACACCTGGTAATGGGCTTGGAGGTACGGAGTGTACACCCATCAGGTCAATGTTTACCCTAACTCAATTAAGTGGTTTGTGGTTCTGCTGCTAGTGTAAATGATAATACTGCTGATGCAGATCATCCTGCTGCTAGTATTATTCATACTACTATTGATCAGAACATTCTGTTGCTAGTGTTATTGATACTGCTGCTAGTACAATAATACTGCTGCTGGGTTGCTAGGCAACAGATTCTACTGCTAGTGCAATTCATTGTGCTGCTGGGCAGAGATTCTGCTGCTGGTATCGCAGGATAGAATTTGTAACTAACTTTGCTCTATATTTGGAAGGTTCAAATTCATAATTAAGACCATGATCTTCTGGTCTTGGAACCACTGTATCTAGAATTAAGGAATGTATATGGAGAATATTTGGCCAATATTTTCTCATAACTCCTTTGACTAGGGTTTTGAGTATATCTCTAATATATATAGAGATCATCCATCCGCATGAAGAAAGAGATAGAAAACCTAAACACTTGAAAGTAATTCGGTTCTTGATTTGTGCCTAAAACAAGAACATCACTTGGTCTTATCCCATAGAGATATTCGTGCAACCCAGGCATAGGGTCGAATAGTTTCTGTTGGAAAGTGATTACATGATTTCAAGTGAATATCCGGTACATTGATTATCTTTACCCTGATCTGGGAACACAGCAACAACCAAACGTAAACCAACCAACAATTAGCAACTTGTACCATGACATAAAATAAGTGAAAAAGTGTTTAATTCAAGTAATAGGTCTTATGTAACACCCACTATTCTCATGCAACACTTATTAGCTTATTATAGTATCAAAATGTACACTTATAAACTTGCTTAATTTTGTTGTTCCTCCAATGTGAGACTTAGTAAACTTACCAACCTCACTATAGTTCCAACAGTGGGTAACTGTCGTGGGTATTCGATTAGATTCTTGCAATGGATGCATGTGGTTTTTAGTTAGTTTTCAAACACGCATTTGGAGGTGTACAATTAAATCACTTTGTGACGAGAGTAGTTATAAGTAGAGTAAATTCTTGATACTTAATAGATTTTTTTTGAACAAGCTAAGATATAGCGATACTCGACAAATGAGATAGTTTGTAAAAAAGTCAGAAAAACTTTAAGAACTAGATTGTTTTGCTAAACTGTCTAGCTTGATTGGTTTCTCATAGTTGTTTGATTCTATGTTTATAGTTTCACTAAGTATTTTAAAACTCGGGTTGACTCGGCTGGTTGAATCAGAAACCGGTTTGGAGAAAAAAAGCTGATTGAACCGTCGCTTAATCGGTTGAACCGTGAACCGGTAACTCGGAAGGATCAATTAAAACACTGGTACTTTCACTTTCACTTGATGAAACTTCTTGAATATGCAAAAAGAAATGTATATTAGATTGTAAATCTATTAAATTAATATTATAGTATAAATATTTATTAAAGCAAACAAAATATTCTTTCTCTTACTCATTCTCCATCTCTTTTGTACTTTACCAACACACATACTTCTCTTTTGTGTCCCTTGACTGAAAAAAGAAAGCACTTAGCACAAAATGGTCACACCATCCAATGCACCTATCCTCATCATGGTGGTGCTACTGGTTCTTCATGGCAGGCTCACCGCGGCTACGTGGTGCGTTGTTAGAAGCGACGCATCAAGTGAAGCTTTGCAAACAGCACTGGACTATGCCTGCAGTGCTGGTGCAGATTGTGCACCTTTGCAGCCCACAGGGTTGTGTTTTCTTCCTAATACTATACAAGCGCATGCTTCTTATGCGTTTAATAGTTACTATATGCGTAAATTTATGGCTGCGGGATCTTGTGACTTTTCTGGGACTGCTACTATTGCGAAAACTGACCCGAGTTATGGATCTTGTGTTTATCCTCCTTCTCCTAGGTATGCACTTTTCACCATTGTTTTTGTGTTTTAGTCATATTTATAAGTTGATGTGTATTATTTTTCTTTGTATAAGAATTCTGAACATGCATGGATCTTGGAAGATATATATAAATACTTATACTTCAAAATGTGAAAAATTATGGTTTTCATAAGAACTTTGAATGATATAATCAAGTGTAATAAAATACAATGCAAAAGATTTTAAGTGTTTGAAGTTGCTTTTGATGTAACAATGCACTATAAGCATTTAAATTGTTAAAAAATGGTCAAATGACTAGACTGAGATAACAGATTTGAGTAAACAACTCTAGAACTGAATCAACTGATACTTTGGATATGATTAATTAGACCCTCAAATGATTATCTAATAATTATGTTGTACCCAAATTGTTTGAGAAATTTGGTAGATCTCAAAGTTTCTAGTCTAGCTATTGATTGTGGTGTTTGCCGGTTTTGGTTTGTTGTGCATTCATAGCCTTATGACCATATAATTGCAGCACTGCAGGAGGGACAACACCAATCACAAATCCGGTTCCAGGTACCATTCCATCGCCACCAGTTGGAGGAGGGTTTACACCACTTGGTAACGGCAACGTACCCTCATTAGACACCCCACCATTTTCTAAAGCTACACACGCTTCAAGAGTCTTACATTTCAATACCATATTCATAGTATTCTTGTTCATCTTTCACTTGATAAAGATTTTGTCTTCATGAATAGCTTATATTTAGATACTAGATGATCAATTAGTACAATTTGTTAACACCAGTTAGTTTTTGGAAAAGGGGTGTTCGGACCTTGGATATCTTTTTTGACTTGAATTTATCATTATATAGCATAGCATAACTTTAATAAATATCAAAATCAAAGAAATTTGTCATTAAATTATTAAACGATAATTTAATGACAAAATTCAAATACATTACAATTGACAACAGATCATGGGTGGAAATCGCGCTATATCGACCACATATGCTATACAAATATGTTGAATAACCCTAACGTGTAAGTGTGTAACGTTTGTTATGGTATGACCAACTTCATTTCACTGATCTCCATAGGTTAACAGGGCATCTTTCAGGTTCCCGAACAATAAATATTTGATCACCGACTTCATTATACATATCCTGATTCCGATGCCATGTCCATAAAGCATGTGTCTCATTCTTCACCTCAAGTATCCCATGCCCGAAGCTACTTTCTCTATATGCACTGTATTCAGGCTGCCGATCCCAGCAGAAGTTCCCTTTTGCGGGGCCTGATGTGAAATTATATGCGCAGAAACCACCCATGAATGAGTCTGGTGTGGTTGATGGTTCTGGGCAGTTGCCAGGTTCGTCAGCATGTTCAACTGCCATTTTTTCTCGGTTTCCACCGTCGCCTATTGTTATGTGCACCGGACCGCATGGATCTAATGTGTAGTTATATACTCTATTTGATCTCTCGTAAGCATGAACCTGAAGGTTTATAGGAGTAAATAGTCAAACACTTGCACCCTTTGCAAATTACTTTCAGTTTTGTATCATAAAAGGTATACGTGGAAAGACAGGCGAGTTCGGTAGAAGGTCAAAACGGGTTCAGGGGAAAAAACTTTCACCCATTTTTATAAATTCTAGCTATTCAATTACAGGTTGAGAAATAAAAGGTAATACATATCAAACTTGTTTGACTAATTGGGTCCAGTTGACCCATTGACCTTTTGGTTATTTTTTTATTTGACCCGTTCAAGACTGAAAGCAACCCAAATCAACCCATGAGTCGAAATTACCACCCCGAGAAAACGATTAGAAACACTTACATGACCATTGAAAATTATGTCGACACCAGCATTGTACAATAGTTCTTCCATAGCGACCCTCATGCATTCGACTTCTTTGTAATGGGATACATATGTGTTATACCATGGAGGATGCCAAACTCCGACAAGCCATGGTGTCACTTCCCGGTCAACTTTCTCTAAATCCCTCTGCAACCACTTGTACTGATCCGCTGTATGAAACAATCACACAAACGTGTCACAACCCCATAACTAAACGTAATAACCAAAAATTTATAAAGTTTAAACAAGATTGAACTTTACATGATTTATCATAAGCAGTGTAGCCACCGAGCATTAGGAAATGTATGCCTCCTGCATTGAAAGAATAGTACATGGTGGATTTTGAACCACTTTCTTCAGATGGAAACGCGAATCGTGCACTGTAAGCTGCAAATGTTGTGCTTTCAACTTGTTCTTCTATTTCGTGGTTACCTTCTATTGCCATTATTGGTATTTTAGATGTTAATCTCTGCATATACCTGAAATTTTTAGCTCAATATTGTTAATCACAATGTTCAAGAACAAAGGCATATGATTTAAGGGGTGTTTGGATGTGCATTTTGACAGTCTTTATGTGAAACGAAATAATGAAAATAAAGCATATGTTCAAGTAAGACGGTTTGGGTAATGAAAGCACAAGTCTTTTAAATCAAGTTGAAGGGAAACAGATGACTTTAGAAAATTAGTTTTTTTTGCAATTGCTAGTTAAGGTCGCAATAATCAGATAATAAGTTTCAAAACGCATACCCAAACACCCCCTTACAGAATGATCTGACAAAGATAAAAGCTTTTACCTTCCCCAATAATCCCAACGCGGTTGATAGGTCTCATGAATAGGAGTATTTTCAAACGAACAAGAATAACAATCCGAACCAGTTCCATTTGTTAGATACAAGTTAGCATAAGTTGCATCTCCGACAAGTAGCACAAGATCAGGTTCGTTCTTGATCAAGTGACTCACCGTTGATGTAGTATTATGAGTTAGACCAAGATCACCTACAAGTCCTATTTTCGGGTAACTTTTAGGACCAGAAATAGGCATAGTCTTGAATGTAAAAACATCACTCATTGCTTTGAATGAAGGATCACCACATCGATAATAATAAATAGTATCCGGTGACAATCCTGCAAGATTCATACTCCAAAATTTAGGATATCGCGAAGGACTTTATGTGTAAAACATTAATTTTTACGTTGTTTTTTCTGAATCTAACCTTTAAGCTGAACATGGTGGATAATACCAGAAGTGTAGTTTTGAAGGCCTTTATATGGGTAAAGCTGACTGTAAATTAGAGAGTAACCTTCTGCTTTTTGTGTTTGATCCTTCAAAGATTTAACTTTGGAGTATTCTACAACGCTAGCTACACTTTCGGGATTTAGTGGTTTTATGTTGTCCCCAATTTGAAATTTACCTGCATTTTCACAAGTTATTTGGTCATTTCGTGTATTATATGGAAACCAAAAAGGCAAAAAATTGAACTCTAACAAGGGCAGACATAGATGAAGGATGAAATAGATACGGAAAGCATAAAAACACAAATTTGCTATCTTTATTGTGGTACTAGTTTGAATGCTGTCATTGTCGGTCCAACAGGATGTTTGACATCTCATTCTGAGAGTGATAATATATCTACATGATTTTTGTGTTTTCAAGTCAGATATATTCGTTTTCAGTGTCTGGGTATTATAAAATTGAAACTGATTACTCAAGGATCAAATAGTAAGGGGGTGCTTGGTTGAGGGGTATAAGGCCTAATCAATGGGAAAGGAAATGAAACATGGTGCTTGGTTGGCGCTAATACCATTACCCAATAAATTGAGGGGAATGGTTTCCTTACCCTTTCCCTTTACTTAGCATTCCCTTTGCCTTTCCCTAAGTTTCAGATAATCATAAGCTTGTCTACATATCTGATATTTTAGGGGTCTTTTAGATAAATTGCTTAAATAAGCAAAATTTGCGAAACAGTCTCAACCACCAACTGCGTACTAGTTTTCATAATCTGATAATCACATGTAAAACCTTAGGCACATCCGACATCAGCCATGCACACCAGGGACAGATCTAGTTGAGAATATTGTCATTGTCAATCCAGTGTGGTGTTTGGCATTGCATTTTGAGACTAAATACTCCAACATTACATTTTTTAGCGGCCAAATAATTAGTTTCTAGTGTTTGGATACTGTGAAACCCATTCTCGATATTGGATTAATCACTTTTAATACTCAACGCCAAACATCCCCAATAACCATAGCGATTAGTATTGATAAAAAATTCACAATTCTAATCGCTTACAAGCACATAATTAACAAAGTAACATACTTACATCATTATAACAAAACCCAAATCACAATTCATCAACTTTCATAAAAATTTCAGTACTCGACATAAAGACAGTCACTTAGGAAATACAATGCCAAACACCCACATTCAAGAAATCAACATAGTAATAAAGATTAACAACAATTCTTGATAGTAATCACTTACAAGCATATAACCAAATAAAGGGCGTGATTGTTTTAGCTTATTTCCGGCTTATGAGTTTATTTTTTCACAAAGCCCACTTTTTCCCATTTTTTCCGATCCACGAGCTTATTTTAACTTAAAATTAGAAATCAAGCCGAAAATAGGCTTCTAAGAACTAATTTGTAAATAAGCTCACAGTGTGGATCACTTCCAAGCATATAAATCTTAAAGTACTTATTGGCTTAATTATAGTTTCCTAATTGAAATAAGCACTTTTAAAGTATTTGGATTGCTTATTGGCCTATTTGCTTATAAGCTAAATATAAGCAATCCCATTGCCCCAGTCACCCTCTAACTAAACAAATTACCAAACTTTCATCATTATAACAAAAACCCAAATCACAGTTCATCAACATAGTAATAAAGATCAACAAAAAATTCTTGCTTTCAATCACTTACAAACATGTGTTTTAGCTTATTCAGGCTTATGAGCTTATTATCAGAAGGCCCACTTATTATGACTCAAAACTAGAAACTTAGCCGAAAAAACAGCCTTTTTAAGAAATAAGCTAAGGGGGTGTTTGTTTAAGCTTAATATATGTCCATAAGCCATAATTTTTTGGCTTATTTTGAAACTTATAAGCATATGATCACTAACAAGCATATGTTTTAGCTTATTTCGGGCTTATGAGTTATGACCTTATTTGATTACCTTATTTTCAGAAGGCCCACTTATTATGACAAAGAACTAGAAAATTAGCCAAAAAATGGGCTTTTTAAGAAATAAGCTAAGGGGGTGTTTGTTTAAGCTTAATTCATCAGCTAAACCTTCATCATTATAATCAAAAGCCAAAACCCAAATCACATTTATAACAACTTATATAAAACTTATAAAAAAAAAGTTCAAAACTTTATTATACCTGTAACCCAACTAACCCAAACAGACTCATAACCACTCGAAAGCGAGACCGAAATCTGCTCAGGTTCAAACCCTTTAACACTCCTTCTAACACGTGGATCATCCTCAGTCAAATCCACAGCATTCCCACGAAAGCTTTCATCTAAAGGCACAGTTACAGGCGTAAATGGTCCATCAAGTGTTGTCACTATATCTCCGTCACCTTTGGCTTTCACTCCAAGAAAATTTAAACCCAGTAATATTATTGCGATATAACAATACCCTTTTGAGGGTATGGTGTAAAGATTGTTCTTGAGTAACATTTTTGAAATCTTGATTGATGTAGTGTTGTAATGTGTGTGTTTTTTTTTTATATATAAGGTTGTTTATTATGGGAATATGCTGAGGAATAAAAATGGAATCTTGAAGTAATATTTTAAGATATTAGTGGAAAAAGACAGTTTGTTTGATTTGGGTGCTGCAAGTGGTGGTGGTGGTGATCGGTGGTGTTTTGAAGTTATCGATGATTGCTTCTTGTTTGAGTTGTAATTGGTGCGGAAAACAATAGATTTTAGTTTTGAAAGAAACTTATTGCGTAGTGTGTACTTGTCTAAAAAATGGGAACTTATATATGCTCATTTCTCAATCAAACACTTTTAAAGAAATATTTTAGGGAGTAAATTGCAAAAATCTTACTTGTGGTTTGGCCAAATTGCACGTTTCCTCGTTGTGCTTCATTAAGTGCAAAGATTGTCCTTATTTTGCTCTGTTACGTGCACTTTTGGTCCTCTATCATTGCAAAAATCGTCCTTGTGGTTTGCCAAATTTCACTGTTGAAGGACAAAAAGTACACGTAACAGTACAAAATAAGGACGATCTTTGCACTTAATAAACCACAAGGATGAAACGTGCAATTTGGCCAAACCACAAGGACGATTTTTGAAATTTACTCTATTTTAGGGTTATGTGGAGGGTATCCAATCATTAGATGCATCGCTGGCTTGTACGGTGTGCATCGCGAGTTGTACGGTTTGACCAAACCCTTCCTGATGTGACAACATAAGGAGGGTGTGTATAACATATTCCTTTTTTTATTTGACTTTTTGTATTTTTTAATGCATTGATTTTTTAACTTTTTTATATTATTATCTCATTTAATGTAACATAATTGCTACTCAATAAATTCAGTTAATGAATTTTTCTTTCATATCTTTTTGAGTTATGTAGTGAGTATTTGTTATAATAATATTTCTTTTTCAAATTCTGTACATTGAGAACTTTTGCTACTATTATTTGTTTGTAGCAATAAATGGACAAAAAATGTCCATTTGACGAGAATAGTGTATTTTTATATTGTAAATTACCTTATTGGGAGTTTTACAAAGTGCACGACCCAAAATAAGTAACTCGCATGACGGTTGTTCTAATCTATAAAAAGTTACTGGTCGTCTGGGTTAGAAACCGTAACAACTACAAAACATGGCTGCATTTTTGTCACCCATTCACTTACAGATCGAATCAACAACACACAACACTTTATTAAAAAGTATATTAAAATGTGTGTATAAAAGCGGGTATAAAAACGTGTATAGAACGTGCATTAAAATGTGTGTAGCTTGTATAAATTTTAAAAATAATTAGAAAAGATTTTTTTTTAAAAGAAAATCAAACTTTTAGTTAATTAAAAACGACCGTTAGTATAAAGGTATAACGTTGCAAACGTTCGTTGGCTAAATGGACTAACGTTGCCACATTATATACTAAAATTATATAATGTGTTTCAAGTCGGGACAAAATTTGGAAATACGTGGGTTTTCGTGTTAACAAAAAAAACAGTTTCAAGTCGGCAAAATTTCGAAAATACGTTGTTAATATATGACTTTTACCCTAAGATTGTCTATGTATAAAAATATAAAAATAAAAATAGGAAGCAAATAACGGAACATTAATTGTAATTAATGGAAAAGATGGTGACATACAAAAAAGATGGTTTAAGGTTTTAGGATCATTGGTAAAATGTACAGTAATAAATGAGATGTTATAATTATTTGTGTTTTGTGAATGAAAAAATACAGTTATTAGGTAAATTAGTCAAAGTTAATGGGGGTACCAATCTTATTTTAATTGGGTATAAACTAGGGGTGGCAAAAAAAAGTCCGAATCCGATGGGGAAACCCGAAACTTAAATTTTTTGGGGCGGGGCGAGGCATGCTTATCGGGTTACGGAGCGTGTTTTGAGGCATTAACGGGGATTTTTATTGGGTTTGGGGCGGGGACGGGGCTCAACATCTCCGCCCCGCCCCGCCCTAAAACATGCATATAAATACAAACAAATATATATCTACATATAATTATACATATAGTATTACGTTGGTATTTACCTAATAAAAATATAATTCTTTAATGTCAATATTTGTAGATTAAAAATTGTGATCATGTAAGCTTTTTTCGTTTCATAATATTCTAAAGAAGTTGATTTGCGACGTGAGCTTATAATTTTTTATTTTAATATTGTTGTTTGATGCGTGGTTTTGCGACCTTACAACAGGTTTTGCCTCTCGAGGGATCTCAAGAGGCTTGCAATCCCCACCAGGCAGTGTACCTGACCGATGTAGTATAGTGTAGTGGCAAGTACCGGGGGATTGATCGTTCTCTAGGGGAATAGTGTCGTTAGGATTGAAAAACTACTCTAATAGGTCTAAGGGTGAGGGAAGATTCTTTTTGTATTTTTTATATTTTTATAAAAGCAAGTAAAATCTCGGGTTTGAAGGAGTGGGCGGAATTAGTTGCTAGTCAACTAACCCAAATAACTACAATTGCAAATAAAATAAAATAATTGAAAATAAAAAGGTTGTGGAACTTATATGGAGAGAAATGTGTTTACTTAGATTTCCTTACTCCCTAACTATCTTTTACCGGTTGATTAGCGTGTATTAATTGCGTGGATGACGGGTGCATTCCTTAATACCAATCGTGGGGTGGCGTACGTACTTCCCCAACTCTATAAGCTCATACTTCACTCCTATGTCGAGCCGGCTAAGAAGCTCCTAACATGGGATCACTAGAATTCGCTCATGCATTAAATACAACCATAAAAACCTTAGTACGCATTGGTTCATGTTTCTTAAGACGTTCAAGCAAGTTACCGTATAGGAGGTTAGCCAGTTTTCTTAAGCCTAACATCGATAAACAATCATCCAATACAATTAATAACACACCAACAACCAATAATCAATAGTTAGGTTTCATTAGATCTAAGCAAACACAAGATAAATCTAGCCTAGCATGTTAAATAAAAGACAAGAACAAGATATAATCAAACAACACATAGACATATTGAATGATTAATTGATTACTTATCTTCAATTGAACATGGGAGATCCAAGGGTATAAAACCCTTAAAAGTAGCAGAAAAATCGTCTTAGGGTTTCTCCTCACAAAGTTGCACACTAATGACTAAAAATTATGAGAATATATATAGAAAATCAGATCTGACGGCGTCACGTTATAGAGCTGACGCCGTCACCTCACCGCGGTTAGGGTTTCTTGATGGCCTTCTTGACGCCGTCCTCTTTTAATCATCCAAAATCCTCTCTGGCGCGTCAAGGGTTGACGACGTCACAATGGTGCTTGACGCCGTCACAGGTACTTTTCCAGCCGATTTTGAGACTTTGTCGTTTTTTTCACTTTTATGCTCCAAAAACGTCCAAAATGCTTCCTTTTCAGATTTCTTCTCCAAAGTACCTAAAATGACAAAAGGAACGATTTAGGGCAATATTTGATCAAATAAATACGATTTAGGGCTTAAATGACCCCCTAAAAGCGGTACACTTTTCGCTTCATCAAATACCCTTACACTTGAGATTTGCTTGTCCTCAAGCAAATGCGCTTTTATTCTAATCAAAATACAAGTTAGGGGTCATTTAACGCTAATATAAAAGTAATTACAACAAATAGTCGTTCCACTTTAATCATAATATGCACGGAGATTACAGACTAGCACCTCACAAGTAGTGTTTAGATACTCACATCTCTCAGGTGTCATAAAAGTATATCTCATAAATGAAAATGAATAATATCTCTCACTACCTGTCATAGCAAATAGATTACCATAGGCTTGGGAAAGGATCAAAAACCTCCTCCACTAGGCGTAAGCACCTAAGATAAACTATCAAAGAGGGCTTTTAAACGGGTTATAACGTTAGGTGTAGGGATATGATAAACACGGTTTTGTTGGATAAAGGATATTTTACTGGTGGCGAGTTAAAGATCTTGATTAATTACATGTACAATATGGCGTTGCTAAGCCAAGACTAGACTCGACTTAAGCTAATGAAAAAAAATAACAAAAAGATAAAATAAACATAAAATGAAACGGGATGGTAGTCCGTATGTTTTTTTTTTTTCATACACTCTTGCCCTACCATCCAAAATAATACATCGTAGGGGGGTTGTATCCCCCTTACACTTGAACTTTTACATAACTTTACAATTAACTATTCTAATGACTCGAATTAAGATAATCGAAACACTTGGAGTACTTTTAAAATATTTAGCACATATGGGGGTAATAATGTTGTTCTTCCCCATTACTCCATTACACTAGTACTTTACCCATGAGTCCCAATCGTCCCAAAACAATATGTACAAGGATATGACTCGACTTAGCAACCATGTAATCAATTAGATAATTAACTTGGGGTTTAAACAAATGTTGTCACAATAATGCACTAAAAATGAGTGCATACAAGGTAGGCTAAGGCGATTTGGGTGTACATTTAAGTGGGGTGTAAACAAATTCTTACTTTAAGTAAAATGCTTAAAGTTAGAAACTAAAAGATAGGCTCTGAGGGGTGTACTATGGGTATCGTGTACTAAAAATGAGTACAACGCAAAGGGTGTGGGAGAATTACTTGACCAATGTAGCCAATGTAATTATAACAAAAACACAGGTGTAAAACAATGGGTTAATCCTAATGCCTCTTATCATGTAGTAAATCTAACTACACGAATGTAGTCTCACTTGTGGCCTCGGAATGGTCCTAACGCAAGTTCTAGAATCTAAGTGCTACCGGTACACACATCATAGCATAAATGCTTTTCCTACCAATTCTAGGGGCGAACCTCACATATTTGGGGGTGAAAATTTTTTTTAGTGGTACGGTTTTGTGCTAGTCATATAACTCCTATCCGTGAGACGCTCATTAAGACCAAAGTTTCACTCCTATATGTTGTAAAAAATTTTAAATTTGGCACTAAAATTGCCTTAACAGGTATTTCTCTCAGTTTTATTACACATCTACCATTAAACAAACGAAAAATCAAGCGTAATAGCATTCTCTAAGGTATCGTACTTTACCCCCCCCCCCTTACACTTAAGATGAACATTGTCCCCAATGTTCAAATAACAAGATGTAAAAGTAAATAAGGTAAAAGAATGAAATCAAATACTCCCCTGATTCGCTCGGTGGATAAAGAGGTAACATGGTTAGATCTTCTTCCAAGGTAATGTTGAAGCTTCAAGATTAAAGCAGCGCCAAAAGCTAGATTCCACATACATCTCCTTGTCCAAAATAACCTGTTAAACCTGAGAAAACAAACACGAAAACCTGCATAACATCGGCGGGATAAATCTGTATAAGGATATAATGCTTGTGGAATGATTATTTTGCAGATTTCTGGAGTTTATAAGTTAGAGATTTAATAAAGCATTTTATGATTCCGGAAGAAAAAAAAAAACTTTCAAAAAAAATTCCAGAAAACTGTTCCTGACGCCGTCAGACTGGGGTCTGACGCCGTCAGAAGTGATCTGACAGATTTTTCATGTTAAGTTTTCGGAAAATTTCTGGAAAAACTCAATCCTTAATTCCTGGAAATCCTGCAAAATATCATTATGACTCGATACAAGCATTTGACTCAAACAATTACTAATATGTATGTTAATTTAATATTGTTATGATTCATGTTCATTTGTTCTAATAAACCGATTTGGATTTCCCTTACACTTATCTTTTGCAAAATACCTTTATATTTAGTTAAGACGAAGTTAAAAACAAGATAAAACATTTTCACAAATTAGTTTCGAACATGAATCAATAAAAATAAAAATTAAACATACATACGGAAGCAAATAAAATCAAACAAACAAACAAAAAAAACAAACAAAGCAAATAAAGCTTGGGTTGCCTCCCAAGAAGCGCTTGTTTTTGTTCGAGTCACGAGCCTGACTCTACCCTTATTTAACGGAAATAGGGGAGGTTTTCCCTACACTTAGGATTAAGTGTGGGTGAAAGTAGCGATACACACCCTTAGGGTGGAAATATGCCACGTGAGGAAAGAGTGACGGGTGAATTATATGCTCAAAGGTGCGGGATCCTATCATCATAACCTTACCTAATTCAATTGGGTTAGTGGGCGGATTAAGATTTTCTCCTAGAAAGGGATCATCTTCTATCAACTTCGAGAGACTCCAAGTTAAGAATCCACTTTGACCTAATAAACCCGGTTTAAACCCATAATATTTCTTGTGATCAATCATAAATGGGTGATGTAAGTATGTAAGGTCATGGTTCACTCCTATGTTAGCTTCCTCTCTACAAGGCTTAGAGTCTAATACCTTCAGCGTAACACTACCCGGACTATATGGTTTGATGGGTGGATCGGGACCTTTTTCAATTCCTAAATTCACATCAAAGGATGGAAGATTAGGTAACGGTTTTGGTTGAGGCTCCGGTTCATTAAAACTAGGAAATTCCCTAGAACTAAGAGTAAGGTCGTGATCACTAAAAACATTCAAACCTATTTCTTCTAGTTGTGTTTGGTCCAAGGGCTCTACCTCTATTGGGGTTCCTATAGTCTCCTCTACTTCTTCCGTGTAAGTCATGGGTGATGTGTGTGCCTCAAATGATGGTAGGACTTGTGGGGTACTTGGTGTGCTTATGTTACTTACCTCATCATTCCTTATGTCAAGATCACCTATATCCTCATCATGTGTTTTAGTAGGATCTAACCCTAACATTTTCTCAAGTATCTCAAGTGCTTCTCTAGGCATCTCAACTTCTATGTCCGAATCATAAGGATCATCCTCAATATTCTGACTGCTATATTCAAATTGCCTAAAAGATTCATCATGTGTTTCTTGAGATTCAACGTCATCAATCATAAAACCTAGGTCTTTTTGATTAATGTGATCATGTTCGGCTAAATCCTCCATCACATCAAGGTCACCTATGTGTTCATCCTGTATTATGGTAGTGCCTAACCATGACATGCAACTAGGTGGCTCAACTCTACCCTCATCCCCAAACAAACTTGTTTCATGATCCTTGAAATTTGTGGTCAACTGACTTGTATTAATGTTTGTTGGGTTGTCAACTATATAATAATATTGGGCACAATTCTCAATAGCTTCCCATGCTTCTTCAGCACTTAATTCCCTAAGATCCCTGCCGGCAAAATAGTAAATGTCCCTTTGGGCATGTCGGTCGACACGATCGTAAAAGATTTGAGTTAGGGACCATAAATCAAAGTTATGATGAGGGGCTTTTTGGAGTAAATATTTAAAACGAGTCCATGCATCATAGAGAGGTTCATCTTTATGTTGTTTAAACATCAAGATGTCATATGGAGTGGGTGAATTACGTGGTTGGTAGTATGGTGGATTCGCGTTCTCCATAATGGTGAACGGAAGAGTCAATGGAAATTACGAACAAACACACAAAGAAAAATAGATAGACTAAAGAAATCCTAGAAAAATAAAATAAAAATCTCACTAGAAAGGAATCTAGTGAGTAGACCTAATAAAATAAAAATTCAACCTAAACAATAACTATTCCCCGGCAGCGGCGCCAAAAACATGATGCGTGGTTTTGCGACCTTACAACAGGTTTTACCTCTCGAGGGATCTCAAGAGGCTTGCAATCCCCACCAGGCAGTGTACCTGACCGATGTAGTATAGTGTAGTGGCAAGTACCGGGGGATTGATCGTTCTCTAGGGGAATAGTGTCGTTAGGATTGAAAAACTACTCTAATAGGTCTAAGGGTGAGGGAAGATTCTTTTTGTATTTTTTATATTTTTATAAAAGCAAGTAAAATCTCGGGTTTGAAGGAGTGGGCGGAATTAGTTGCTAGTCAACTAACCCAAATAACTACAATTGCAAATAAAATAAAATAACTGAAAATAAAAAGGTTGTGGAACTTATATGGAGAGAAATGTGTTTACTTAGATTTCCTTACTCCCTAACTATCTTTTACCGGTTGATTAGTGTGTATTAATTGCGTGGATGACGGGTGTATTCCTTAATACCAATCGTGGGGTGGCGTACGTACTTCCCCAACTCTATAAGCTCCTACTTCACTCCTATGTCGAGCCGGCTAAGAAGCTCCTAACATGGGATCACTAGAATTCGCTCATGCATTAAATACAACCATAAAAACCTTAGTACGCATTGGTTCATGTTTCTTAAGACGTTTAAGCAAGTTACCGTATAGGAGGTTAGCCAGTTTTCTTAAGCCTAACATCGATAAACAATCATCCAATACAATTAATAACACACCAACAACCAATAATCAATAGTTAGGTTTCATTAGATCTAAGCAAACACAAGATAAATCTAGCCTAGCATGTTAAATAAAAGACAAGAACAAGATATAATCAAACAACACATAGACATATTGAATGATTAATTGATTACTTATCTTCAATTGAACATGGGAGATCCAAGGGTATAAAACCCTTAAAAGTAGCAGAAAAATCGTCTTAGGGTTTCTCCTCACAAAGTTGCACACTAATGACTAAAAATTATAAGAATATATATAGAAAATCAGATCTGACGGCGTCACGTTATAGAGCTGACGCCGTCACCTCGCCGCGGTTAGGGTTTCTTGATGGCCTTCTTGACGCCGTCCTCTTTTAATCATCCAAAATCCTCTCTGGCGCGTCAAGGGTTGACGGCGTCACAATGGTGCTTGACGCCGTCACAGGTACTTTTCCAGCCGATTTTGAGACTTTGTCGTTTTCTTCACTTTTATGCTCAAAAAACGTCCAAAATGCTTCCTTTTCCAGATTTCTTCTCCAAAGTACCTAAAATGACAAAAGGAACGATTTAGGGCAATATTTGATCAAATAAATATGATTTAGGGCTTAAATGACCCCCTAAAAGCGGTACACTTTTCGCTTCATCATTGTTGAAAGCTTAATAAGGCTAATGCTTAATTTATTAATAATGACCTCTCAATTTTTCAAGTTATTGCAGAACATTATATTGTTTATAGTATAAAAATAATAATAAATGGGAAACACATGAGTTTGGTAGAGTATCGTGCCCAAAGAGATAACCCGATAAGATCCCCAATGGGGTACGGGGTGGGTTTGGAGGAGCATCTAGCCCAAACGGGGCACCCCGATAAGATCCCCAATAAGGATTGGGGCGGGTTTGGGGATGATTTTGTAATCAGGTTTGGGGATGGGGATGGCCGCCCCGCCCCAAACCCGCCCCATTGTCATTCCTAGTATAAACCCATGGAGCCATATTTTATTTTGGGGATAATTTCATATATACCAAATATAAACATCAAAATGCCATATATACAAGGGGTATTCAGTGTTTGGTTTTACACCGAACAAACTGAAAAATAAACCAGACCGAAACCGAATAAAACTGAACCGAAAATTTTAATTGTTGTATGGTTTTGTTTGAAACCGAACCGAAGTATTTAATTGGTGTTTGATTTGGTTTATGGTTTGACAAAAATATAACCAAACCGAATATCTCTATCTACATAAAAAATAACAATATAAATATACATAGTTTCTATTTTATCATTTTATATAACAATCCTACTATTCGACTAGGTTTGGATGTTTGAACACGAAATATTCAAGCTAATAAGACTTTTATTTATGAAACCTTTTGATTTCTAAAACTCCTATTTTGTTGATTTACATAAGCACTTTATGAGACCTTTTGATTTTTTAATTTATCTGAACTTTTAGGTTTTTATTTATGATTTCTAGATTATATTTTTACGTTTACTTGAATTTGGTTTTTTTGGTTTTAACCGAAACCAAACCGAATTCTAATTTGGTGTGTGGTTTGATTTTATCCATTCTATAATTGGTTTGGTTTGGTTTTGGTTTTGACTTTAAAATTTTCAAACCGATAAACCCGAACCATACAACCCACAAACCCGAAAACCGAACCGATGAACACATATACCCAAAATACATGTTTTGAATGCATGATGTATAATGTATTTAAAGCATGTTTTGGATAAATATGTCATTATAATATTTTAGTTGGATATATATGTAATTCACCATTTATTTTAGAATTAATCAAATTACTTTTTTCTCTAGTCATTTTTTAGATGATACTTAAAAATACAATTTCCTTTCAAAAAAAAAAAAAAAAAAAAACCTTAAAAATACAATTTTTTTTTCTTTTCACTTTATCATTTTTTTTTAAGTGATACTTGAAAACACAGTAAAGTGATGTAATATATTTTAAAAGGGGTTCTTAACTAAGTTATGTGGCATTTTAATTTGTTATATATTTTAAATCACTTTGATATTTAGTTAATACTGTAATAAATGTCATGTTATCGTATAATAGAAACGAGGAAAAAACGATCCCGCCGCGTTGCGGCGGGGTAAATTTTTTTTCTCTGTAATTTTTTTTTTTTTTGATCGACGTTTATAGTTTTGGTAGCGTTGTTAAATGTTTGTTACTTTTGTTTATTAGTTATAGTAACATTATTTACTTTATTTTCCTTGTTTTTTGTAGAACAATTTAGAACTTTAATTGTTTTTTAAATATCTTTTATAATATTTTGTGGAGATATTTGTTTTTGGTAAATGTAATATAAAGGGGTTTTTTTTGTTAATGTCAGACTTCAACGAAAGGCTCATAATGGGCCTCTTATGGACAACCAAACGGGCCTGAAAAACGGGCTAACAAAAACTTTGTTTTTTTTTTATTATTGGTGGGCGATTATAAAATTGTCACCGACTTCACGGTTTAGTATATAAGGAAAATACGACCCCCCGCGTTGCAGGGGGCTGCTCGTTATATTTAAAAAAAAAAACAGTCGTAAGATTTTAAAAAAAACATTCGTGGTAAAAAGAAAATTTCTTTTTTTTTTTTTTTTTTTTTTGAAAAAGGACTCCTTTTGCAAAGAGTCGCCAATGTCAGGGGTTAAAAAAAAAACGGTCGTAAGATTTAAAAAAAGCAGTCGTGGTAAATTTTTTTTTTTTTTTTTGAAAAAGGACTTCTTTTGCAAAGAGTCGCCAATGTCAGGGGTATTTTTTGCCAATTTTCGAAACATTTTTTTTGGAAAAAAGACTACTTTTGCAAAGAGCCCTCAACTTCAGGGGTATTTTTTGCCAATTTGTGAAACTTGATTTTGGGCTGAAGGTTCGGTAGGCCCAGTTACTGTAGCAAACAGTACAAAAAATATAAAAAACTCCCCACCGACACTCTGTTTATTTGTGTATTATTTTTATTTAATTAAATTATCTTTCTTTATTTGATGGAAATTGTTGAATTTTTATGAGAAACATATAAAATATGATTTGTTTTGCAGAGTGTCACATAATTCGTGAGGTATTTTTAGGCATTTTTTAATACTTTGTGAAAAATGACTCATTCTGCAAAGAGGGCAGGACTTCAGGGGTATTTTTCGTAATTTTTCCAAACTTTCGAAACATACTTTTTAAAAAAGGACGTATTTTGCAAAGAAACGTTAACTTCAGGGGTATTTTTTGCCAATGTTCCTATCTAAATATTTAGATTAGTTTATTATATTTAGATTATTTTAATATATTTAGATTATTTTACTATAAATATTTAATAATATTTTAATGTTTAATAATATTTTATTGTGTTTAATAATATTTTAATAAAAAATTATTAAAATAATCACTAAAGGACAAAATAGGGACTTGGTCTTTAATATTTTTAGGCATTTTTTAATACTTTGTGAAAAATGACTCATTCTGCAAAGAGGGCAGGACTTCAGGGGTATTTTTCGTAATTTTTCCAAACTTTCGAAACAAACTTTTTAAAAAAGGACGTATTTTGCAAAGAAACGTTAACTTCAGGGGTATTTTTTGCCAATGTTCCTATCTAAATATTTAGATTAGTTTATTATATTTAGATTATTTTAATATATTTAGATTATTTTACTATAAATATTTAATAATATTTTAATGTTTAATAATATTTTATTGTGTTTAATAATATTTTAATAAAAAATTATTAAAATAATCACTAAAGGACAAAATAGGGACTTGGTCTTTAATATATATATATAATATATGTTAATTTGAATAAGAAAAAGAAGGCTATAAATATGACACTTATATTATTACCATTTGTTACATTTTTTTTAATATAGTCATTGTTGTTTTCAGTTACATTTTTAATATAAAGCTGATTATTTGTATGTGATTCATCCATTTGCTAATGAAAACCGGATCAGACCAGACTAAAAACCGATTTGGTCTAAAAACTTGATCGAAATGTTCTAGTTCGGTTCGGTTCATCGGTACGGTCCGGTCCGATAAAGCAAATGGCCGGTTGTGCGTAAGATCGAACTGGATCTGACTGGACCGAAGATTGAATACGACAAAAATAGTAGACCGAAGACCGGACCAAAATACATGATCCGGTCCCACCAGTTCGATTCGGCTCGATTCGGTTCGATATGCGGTATTATGCTCGGCGCTATACATAGTTACGGATGATAGCTATTTGTTGAATTTCACATGGGTTATGGGTGTTCAATTATATAATTGGATAATGTTGTGTTTGTTAGCGTGACATGGAAATAAGGAAAATCGATAAAGAAAACTTGAAAAAGAGTAGAGATCAAAGAAAACGGTTAATTATTATTTCATTTGTGTGTTGTAGTTAGGCTGCGTTTGTTTTTTTTACTGTTCTCTCTGAACAGCCTCTGAACGACACAAATGTCTGAATCGGTTAGACATTTTGTCGTTCAGACCGTTTTTTTTTCTTCGTTCAGACGCGTTTAGATGCAGTTAGATCTTAATGGTCAAGACTTGAGAGGGGTGTTTTAAAGCGTCTGAATGCCTCTTATTGACACAAAATAACCAAAAATTTTTTTTTCCCGTTCAAACACGAGTTTTTTTTTTCCCGTTCAGATTCAGACATTTACGCATCAGATTCAAATTCAGACGTGCGGTTCAGATTCAGATTTAGACCCTCTTAATAAACAAACACCACCTTAATCTTTATCGTTTGAGAAAAAGATGGAATACGTAACTTTATGAGTAAACTAGACCGTTGGTCCTTGTGGTTTGCGTTGACTGGCGGATATGGTCCTTTGACCAAAAAACTTGCGCTGATGGTCCTTAAGTCAGAAACGTTATACACCGTTAGTCCCTCATTCCAAGTGGCCCCACAAACTGATACTAACGCTCGTTAAGTGTGGAATTTAAAGGGGCATTTTCGTCAATTCCCACACATCTCTATCTAAAAAAACGCAGTTAACACATTTTGTACTTCCACCTTATTTCTCCAAAAAGTAGATCTGCATCAACAATCTAACACACAAACATTATCATCCTTACTGCTCTCAACCAAATAACAGACCTATCCTTATAACACCTTAACAAGATACACTAACACATCTGCTTTATTACTCCAGCGTGGTCACAACAAACATAATAACAAGAAACGCAGCACCACAAATACTCCTACCTTATTACTACATGAGACAAACTGAGCAACCACACGCAAACATGAACACACTACCATATACAGTTGTTTTTACTTTCGGCTTCAAGATCCTTTAAAAGGGTCTCAGGTAGGTTATTTCTTTTGTTTTTCGTGTTTCTTTAAACGAAAGAAAGAAAGAGTATAACATAATTGTTATAGATCTTTCTTTATAAGTTTCGTATAATTGAAAGAAGTGGTGCTCCAAATAGATCTATGACGAGCTTGTGTTTTAATCTTTTAAAGATTTGTTATAGGAAACACACAAACTGAGATCTATTGTTTGTGTTTCAATTGTTTTTGCCTATTTCAAGTATGGAAAAAGCTAGTGGTAGTGAGTTTTTTAGGCAAAGGAGTGGTGGTGATGAGAGGTTGGATAGTTTGATTAAAGAAATTGGTGGGTTGGATTTTGGTGAAGGTGTTAAGTTTGAGCCTAGTAAGCTTTTGAGTAAGTTTCATAAGGATAGCAATAGAGCTGTGAGATTTGGGCATAGGAAACCACATCTTAATCACTATAGCAGATTAGCAGCAACGCATGGAGAAAAAGATTAAAAAAAAAGAAAAAAAAAAGAAGAAGTAAATAAAATAGTGTTCTTTTTATCTCTCTTAAAGCTGTTTCACTCACTAGTTCACAAGCATCACTTGTGTTCTTTAATGTGTCTTTTAATATAAAAACACAAACACAAAAGTAGAAAAGAAATAAATTTCTTTAAACATTCATGCATCTTTATGTAGTCATTTAATCTCAAATCTTTATCCAAAAAGCACACATTTTTATTTTTATCATAAACCCTTTAATTGCAAAAAAAAGTTGCATGATTTAATGTTTTTAATGTGATTTAAGGTATATGATGTAAATGGGTTCTCTTGAAAATGGAGTGTTACCATTAAAAAGGGTGTCTTTATTGAAATCTTTGTCTAAAAATGAGAGAAATAATTCATTTGGTCAACCAAGAGGTAGCAGCAGCAGATCAAGATTTGCAAGATTTATGGTTTTGAAAAAGTTGGATTACTTACAATGGATTTCTGCAGTTGCTGTTTTTATATTTTTTATGTTTGTGTTTCAATTGTTTTTGCCTATTTCAAGTATGGAAAAAGCTAGTGGCAGTGTCTTTGTCTTTTAAGAAAGATTTGGTAACAAGTGTTTGCAAGATCTGGTTTATTGTTGATGATGTTAAGATCTGGGTTTATTTTTTTATAGTAAATTGTCCCTTTAATGTGAAGTGATGAAATGACGAAATTGCCCTTTTAAATTCCACACTTAACGAGCGTTAGTATCAGTTTGTGGGGCCACTTGGAATGAGGGACTAACGGTGCATAACGTTTCTGACTTAAGGACCACCGGCGCAAGTTTTTTGGTCAAAGGACCATATCCGCCAATCAACGCAAACCACAAGGACCAACGGTGTAGTTTACTCTAACTTTATTTATTGTGATTTGTATCTAGTTAGATAACTTTATGTAAGCTTTGACATAAATTTTAAATAATGTGTTTTAAGTTTTAACATAAATCATAATGTATTTAAATTTTAATTATTTGTATCGTAACTTTATTTATTGTAATTTGGATCTAGTTAGATAACTTTATGTAAGCTTTGACATAAATTTAAATAATGTGTTTTAAGTTTGAACATAAATCATAATGTATTTACATTTTAATTATTTGTATTTAAAACGTGGTTGTTAAATACGATATATCCATAACATTATCTAAAATCTTTTATGCTTATGTATGTTCACAAGCAGTTTTTACAAAAAGAAATTCATTATGGATTAATATTTTGTATATACATTTGTTGGACGAATGCTTTACCTTTTCTTTAATTGACATGACTTTGAGATTGATATTATTTAAACTAGCCTATAAACCCGTGATAAATCACGGGTGGCTTAAAAAAGTCTGAAATAAACATTGTTCAACTATGTAAAAGATGTTGATCTTGAAACAAGAAGCGAAAATTTGCATAGACTTGTAATTTTAAGGACTACAATTATAGACCTGCAATTTCAGAATTGTAAATGGATATTACAATTTAAAGAATAGGACACGCCTATGCATATTACTATTGAACTCTTTACTTAACTGTTGTTCCCTTAACACGCTCAGAGTTAACTATAAAGTTAATCTATTTGTGTTTATGACTAATACAATGTATTGATTAATTCTAACAGTTAATGAAACGTTAATAAAAACACACAGTATTTTCAACGTTTAAATTCTTATTAGAAATGAATCAAAGAATTTATTACCCAAGTGTTTTGCGGAACAAACACTTGAGATTGAATAGACAAGGTATGGTGTCTCCTATCTAAACTCAAGCTATGTTTAAGTGGTAATAATTCGACCTACTGAGCTATCTCAGGGATACATTACTCTTTGTAGGAGAAAAGGGGTATTTGTGAAAGTCTAAGCTTTAATTGCACAAGAATACCTTACCCACTTTTCTCCTATCTGTTTGCTATTTATAGGCAAACATGTTAAGAGTACTGAATAGTAAAACTAGATAAACAAATAGGAAGCGTGTCTGACAACTACAACAGTAGTTGTCATTTCCAAGAACCAATAGGATTGCGCCAATAAGTCTTCGAGTGTCTGACCATACACTTCTTAGACTTTTGGCCACTTGAGGGATGGTTTGTCTGACCTTGATAAGACTTGTTCTTATCTTCTTAAAACATTCCCTCCTTTCCCGCCTTTTATTCAGGCTTTAGGTTCTTCAGGCATTTGTCTTCAGTCTTCAGTTGTTGTTGTTGAGGAGACTGGGTTCAGTGAGCTCTTGTCTAAAGCTCACTGATTCATTACCTTCTTCTTCGTCTCAAGTAACACTTCAGTGAGTACCGCCTCACTGTGTGGTGAATCTTTCTTCTTAGACTCGTCCTAAGCATCTTGAAGGTAACTCACTGAGTGACTGTTCACTCAGTGACTTAGAATGTTTTCGGTTTCATTTACACTTAGCTTAATTTGTATTCAAATATTGTTTTAACGACTCTTGGGTACTGAAGGACCCAACAATATCCCCCTATTTGGATATAAATTATGCTTAAGTGTTTTTGATCAGTTATGAGTGAGCTAATGACTTCTGCTCATACTGAATGTACTAGAAAGTAAATAAGGACACTGAAATAATAAAAACATCATCTTATTAATATTATTACAAGTCCTAACAAAACTATACATAGTACAAGGATAGTGGTGGTGTTGGCAGATTCATTCAGTCGAACTTATAACCTAGGGCTTCAAGCTTTGGCTTCTTGGACTCTAGCTCATGTTGATCAGGATGCTCTTGAATCTTTGTTCTCAGGTCTTGGCAGAACCTCACATTTTCAGGACTCTTGTTTGGGGAGGCCATCATGAGGTAACCCAGCATTGTTCTAATTCCAGCCTTATCAATATCACTCCATCTTTGAAATGCTGGGTCGCCAAAAGCATCAGTGAAGAATAAACCTCTTTCAGGTTATTCGATGACCATGTTGTTCCTGAATTGAACTCCTTTAGGGAGGGTTCTGTCGTAGTCAAGACCAGGGACCTTGATCTTAGGCTCAGCTTCAATCTTCTTTCTCTTTCTTGAGGAAGACTGAGAGGGAGCAGGCTGTTCTGCTGAAGCAGGAAGAAGAGATGGAATACCAAGTTTCTGAGGTGTTGCTGCCAATCTTTCATACCTCAGACTCAGGGACTTCAACAGACCAGGGACCACAACATTTGACTTTTTCGCTATCATTGGACCCAATTCATCCAATTCAGTGATCCCGAAGTCAGCGAATCTGAAGGGGTTATGAACCTCAAAGATTCTCTTGTCAGCACTTCTGTAGACAGTAACTATGGCAGGCTTGGTGTTTCGATGAATCTTGACATCAGTGATTGGTTCTGGCTTCAACCTGTTTGTCATGACCCACTGATATCTCTCAATCCTGTTCTGCCTAATCTCTTCAACCCTTTTTAACCTTTCTTCCCTTTTCTCCCTGAGAGCAATCATCTCAGCAGTCTGAGCTTTCACAAAGGTCTCCCCACCTTTTCTTCCTGAAACAACTTTTGGAGGCAACCCAATCTTTTTGGCCTCTTCGTTTACCACCTGAATAAGAGCAGCCTTGCTCGCCCTTTCTTCTTCAGCTGCCTTCTTCATTGCCTCCTCTTTCTCCATATGAGCCTGAATTTCCTCATTTGTGAGGAGTTGTATTTTTCCATTTACCTCATAAGGGACCCTGACTGGCTCATCAGGGTCTTGCCTTCTTTCAGAGGAAGCAGGCACCAAGATTGTAGACTCAGGCTCAGTGGTTGTGAGAATGCCTTTGCCTTTGTCTTGGTGGGATGAAGATGGGGTTGTCTCAGGAATCTCCCCCTCAGTGTGAGAAGGAGGTTGTTCTTGTTCAGGTTGTTTTTCTTCAGTGACTTTCTCCCCCTCAACTGTTGCTTGACCCATAGTGAGAGCAAGAGTTGGTGCGCTCACTGAAGTTGAGGGAGCCTGACCTTTGAAGGCCTGATAGATCTCAGTCATCATTGATTTGATGTCTGAGGTGTCCTTCTGAAGAGTTGAGACCTTAGCCTCAAGAGAAGCCTGAGAAGCCTCTAGTGCTGTCATCCTTGGCCCAAGAGTCCAAGCCAGGGAAGAAGAAGAATTTGCCAAAGATGCCATGTGGGACTCCATAAGACCCAGGGAAGACCTGATGGAGTCCACTATAGAGCTGAGTCCCTGAAGATTTGAGGAGGTCAGCATGTTTACCAGCTTAGCCAACTGAGTAGATTGTTGCTGGTAGATCTCAGAAGCCTGAAGAATTGTCTTGTTAAGCTCAGGGTCATCTTTCACTGACGCTTGAATAGTTTCAATGCTCTTGTGTATGTTGGTGAGAGACTCGTTGAACAACTTAAGATTATGATCAAGATGCGTCAGGGAGAAGGAGATAGATGACTTGTGCTCATTAACATCATCATGATAGGATTCCACTGATTCCTTCAGATCGACATAATGAACAACAGCTTCAGTGTGTTGATCAAACAATTCTTCAGTTAGCCCAGTAAAGAGAGCATTGTTGGCCTTTTGTAAGAACTTGACCAATTGCCTTTCAGTAAGAGGAAGAATGTTGTCATACTTCTTGAGTTCAGGAGGGCAGGATGATTCAGAATCTGAAGAATGATCAGCCTGAGATTCAGATTCTTCACCATGAGGAGAAGACTGATGCGATTATTCAGTAGGTTGGGCATCAGTCTCCATGTCATCACCTGCCTCAAAAACTTCCTCCTCACTCTCTTCCTTGAGCTCATCTTCAGAATCAAGAAGAGCCTGAATATCCACCATAGACTCAATCTCCAAAAGGTTATCCGGCTCCTCTTCAAAAGAAGACTTGCCTTCGTTTTGCCCAGGTCCTGACCCCGCCATAAAAACTGAGTGGGTTTGCTCAGCCTGGCTAACCATAATAACTGATTTCTCAGCCTGGTGTTTGGGGTCAGTTCCCAAGAGAATGGATCCGCCTGAGGGGGTTATGGGTTCCATATCAGCAGGTGGTTTATATGCCTCTGAGTCTTTGTCCCCCTTAGCTCCTTCAAGTCCTGAGGTGTCATGAGTGGGACTTCCACTATTTTCACAACAATTGTCAATTTGATAATCCTTAGGATGGTGGTCATTGAACCCACAGTAAGGGTAAGGTGCAAAAGGTTTTGCCTTTTGTTTCTGTTTCTGTTTAGAATCAGAAGGGTATTTTAAAGACTGAGCTTTAAGGCTTGCCATCTTTGATGTGACTGAGTGTGTTTTATGATCAGAGGTCCTGTGATCATCTTTTTTGCAAATCATGCAGTAAAGAATTCTATAGCAATCATCAGTGATATGATTGGTATAGTTACACAGTTCACATCTTTTCAGGGGTTTTGAGGGTTTGGGTTTGGTTCTTGAGGAAGCTGATTTTTGTTCCTTCTTGGATTGAGAAGGTTTCTCAGAAGATGCAATCTTCTTACCCAGCTTCCTGACCATTTCAGCCAACTGATCAAATTTTGAGTCAGGGCTTTGGGTTATTACTTCAGAAGTGACTGAAGATGATGAGTCATTAGTATTTACTAAGACTTCAAGTGTTGGTCTTTTCAGGATTTTTTTTCCATTCCTGACCTCTCATTTGGAGAGTGTTGAGAGTAGACCATTGGTGGGAGGCCTAAGTTGGGTGCAGCACCCTGAAGGGTATTAAGTGGTGGGAGTGGTGGATATGATTCTGATTCAGACTCATTCACTGACTCAGTATTATTGAGTTGTTCAGTGAGTTCAAGCTTACTGAGTTGTTCAGTAAGTCCAAGCATATTTTTCAAAGCCTGACTTTCAGGAAGCAAGATCTTTCCAGTCTCAAAGTTTGGTAACTTACTGACTGGGTTGTCCCTGACAATCCAGTCATTTGACTTAGGAAGCATTTCTTGCTCAAATGATATGCCAGCTGGAACAAAGGTCAATTCACTGGGACTTACATAGGGGTTAACCATGTGATGATCAATTCCTATTGTTTTCCTGGGGATTAAACCCACAGTATCAAAGACCTTGGGGTTCTTTTTGGTCCAGCCTTGGATGACAGCCTTTTCTTTGTTAAGTTCAGTTTGTAGGGCTTGGTTTTGTTTCAAAATTTCAGTGTTCTGAATTTGTAGAGTAATTGTTTCTAATTTGGCTTGCTTCAGTACAAGCAATTCATCTCTACATTTATTCAATTCTGACACTATGTTGTTATATTTTGAGAACATGTTAAGCCTTTGTTCCTTAACAAATTTAAGATCTACACAAATATAATTCATGTAAGACTGCCAATCAGAATCATCATCCATAGAAAGTAAAGTGTTTACCTTCTTCATGGTGATGTTTACCCACTCTCCATTCCTTGCATGGCTTTTCCCAACAGCCACCTGATCACCTTCAGAGAGTGCCATCAGTGCACTCACTCTAATTTCCTCATCTGAGGAGACCTCTTCTTCATCCCAATCATAAGCTTCAGCTACTAAAACCTTGTTCTTTGCCTGAACAGGTTTGGATGTTTGAGCAGCCTGAGACATAGAGGGATTAGTTTCAAGAATTGCAAGTTTAGCCTTAGCTTTTCTATATTTTGCTTCAAAGTCTTTTTGACCCTTGTTTTGAAATTGTTGGGTCGACTGAAACATTCTAGGTTGAAACTTGCTAGTTCCTGAGCAACTATTTCCTGAAAATTTGTAGGAGGGTTCTGAGATGGTTTTAGAATAACAGTCCCTAGCAAAATAACCCTTTTTACCACAATTAAAGCATTCAGTGGTTTCATTTGCTTTTCCTATTGAAAAGTTGGACTGGTTTCTTTTGATGAAACGTTTTGAACTAGCAAGGAGTGCCCTCTCTTGGAATTCCAAGTTTAAATCTTTTAGGTACTCATCATTAGTCCTTTCATCAATTTCATCCTCAGAATCCTCTTGAAAGTCCTGCACAACACCATTAGTATAAAAAGGAGTTGATATGGGTGTGGAGGTCAAGGCCTTTTTGGACTCAAGAGCTTTTGATTCAGGGTATCTCCTTGAGATTAAGTTGTCTTCATAGACAAACTTCCCATAGATCTCAGGGAGCTCAAGAGTCTGAATGTGATTAGCATTCCTTAGGCCTTGTGAGAAGTTTAGCCACTTCTCAGGGAGACTGTTGACAAAGCCAACATTTGTCTCATGCTTAGACAAAACTACACCATCATTTGATAGTTCGTTTATCAAAGTCTTGTATCTGGTATAAGTCTGAGAGAGACTTTCAGAGTCTTTTGCCCTGAAAGTATTATACTCAAGTTTCAGGTCCATGACCCTGTTTTCCTTGGTATCTGAGGGACCCTCAAAGCTATTGACCAAGTCATCCCAAGTTTGCTTGGCTGTTGAACAGTTGATGACTGATTCCATTATATCGTCAGGAAGACATGATATAATGATGCTTTTCAGGCGTTGGTCTTGATTGACCACCCTCCTCTCATCAATGGTCCATTGAGCCTCAGGCTTGTTTAGCCCTTCAGCAGTCTTTGGGACATAAGGACCATCTTTGACACAAGTGATGTAGTATGGTTCCATACCAATCAAGTAGCAAAGCATTCGCTTTTTCCACTTGCTAAATTTACCAGCTTCAAGTCGTGGGGCAACAGCTGAAAAGCTTCCACCCTTTTTGTCGACTAGCTGGGGCACATTAGCATCAGTCATAGTAGGATCTTGGTTTTAAAAACCTTGAGCACTCTTGGTTAATTTTGAAAGATTTTATAAACCAGAGGCTCTGATACCACTTGTTGTTCCCTGAACACGCTTAGAGTTAACTATAAATTTAATCTATTTGTGTTTATGACTAATACAATGTATTGATTAATTCTAACAGTTAATGAAACGTTAATATAAAAACACACAATATTTTCAACGTTTAAATTCTAATTAGAAATGAATCAAAGAATCTATTACCCAAGTGTTTTGCGGAACAAACACTTGGGATTGAATAGACAAGGTATGGTGCCTCCTATCTAAACTCAAGCTATGCTTAAGTGGTAACAATTCGACCCACTGAGCTATCTCAGGGATACGTTACTCTTTGTAGGAGAAAAGGGGTATTTGTGAAAGTCTAAGCTTTAATTGCACAAGAATACCTTACCCACTTTTCTCCTATCTGTTTGCTATTTATAGGCAAACATGTTAAGAGTACTGAAGAGTAAAACTAGATAAACAAATAGGAAGCGTGTCTGACAACTACAACAGTAGTTGTCATTTCCAAGAACCAATAGGATTGCGCCAATAAGTCTTCGAGTGTCTGACCTTACACTTCTTAGACTTTTGGCCACTTGAGGGATGGTTTGTCTAACCCCGATAAGACTTGTTCTTATCTTCTTAAAACCTTCCCTCCTTTCACGCCTTTTATTCAGGCTTTAGGTTCTTCAGGCATTTGTCTTCAGTCTTCAGTTGTTGTTGTTGAGGAGACTGGGTTCAGTGAGCTCTTGTCTAAAGCTCACTGATCCATTACCTTCTTCTTCGTCTCAAGTAACACTTCAGTGAGTACCGCCTCACTGTGTGGTGAATCTTTCTTCTTAGACTCGTCCTGAGCATCTTGAAGGTAACTCACTGAGTGACTGTTCACTCAGTGACTTAGAATGTTTTCGGTTTCATTTAAACTTAGCTTAATTTGTATTCAAATCTTGTTTTAACGAATCTTGGGTACTGAAGGACCCAACATTAACACAGTATACATGCATACATGATACTTTACCGAGCCTAAAAAGAATATTTAAATGCCAAGAGATTAGAACATTATGATATATTAAATGTCACATGTTAAATGTTAAGAAATGTTTCATATGATGGTCATCAAATATAACATGTATAACATGATCATGAATTAACTACATACATCAACCATTGTCTTTTTAACATTCATGCCAAGCAAAAGGGCACCACAATTTGTTTTCATTTAGTATCCGGTAAACCTTGTGCATGTAAATTAAGCCTATAAGCTTTAGAACATGTAGAATGTTCGACTTACTTGGAAATATAAACCAAAATAATATTAAATGAGAATATATAATAGTCAAATAACGTAAAAGGAGCATAAGAATGAAACAATTATGTCCATTATGTTAGGTAAAGGGGAAAACAACATCGTAAACGACCTGACATTTTACGTCACTATAAGTTTCGAGGTGAAAAACAACGGCTCGCCCCTACCAACTGACCATTTTAATTTTGTGAGTAAATTAAAAAGACGATACTAAATTCAATTCAACAAACTAATAAAACGGAGAAAGTATAGTAAGGCCAACCCCCAACCATTTTCAAATTTCAAGTTAACATGTTCTTAAGTTTACGGAAATATATTCAAATGCTATATGTTATGCTATTAGCCCGAACTTATACTAACCTTAGGAACACAAGTGACCGGTGTTAAACCGTGAAATGTTAGTGACAGCCCTTGCACGCAAGTTGTTTAATATTTATCCCGTTTAAGCACATCGGGCCATCGACTGGACTATTTTTCACGATATATGTAAAAGGACACATCCACCCATGATCCTGCATTTATCACATCTAACAAATTCGGCACCAAAAACCAACTCAAATCAATAAGGTACAGACGAAATTTACTTACCAAAACAAATTTGTATAGAATGGTCTTTTCTCTGATCATCTTTGGCAACCATGTCATTAAATCAATGACTTGTATGCTGATCGGTTAAAATCAAGTCATATTTATTTCCAAGGAAACACAAGTGAAGTATGTGTATTCCCGGGTCGTTATCCCCGATGAGAGTTGAATGGAATTTGTGCAATCGGGTTTGTGAATCGTGTTTGAGATATAAAAATTTGAGAGATTTTGGATTTGGATTACAACTACGTAAAACAACAAATATGCTAGGAAATAAAAAAAACAATTACAACTAGAAACAATTAACGTAAATAAATAAAACGTGAATAAAATACACGAATAAAAACGTGAAATAATGAAATACTAAACCTAGGGGTACAAATGTAATAAAAACTACTTTTATAAAAGAAAATAAAATTCTGCAAAAGTTTAGGGGCCAAAAGTGTAAAAATTTCAACTTTAAAAAAAAATACTAAATCAAGACAGGGGCCAATTGGTACTTTTCTGAAACTGAGTTATAATTAAAAACGAGTTTAAAAGAAAGACAGGGACTTAATTGAACTACAATGAAACTAGTGGGATGATTTGTAAAAACAGGAAATCATAAAACATTTTAAGTTGGAAAACAACCAGGGTTCGACCCTGGTTAACTACAAATATTTAAAATTATTTTTTTTTTTACTTTTCTCTCAAAAAACTACTAACTACTAGATCAAATAAGCCATATTAACTTAAAGATTGCTTCTGCTAACCCGAAATAAGCTCAAAATAACCCTGCAATCTGCTAAAGATCACACAAGTCTGCTGCTATCTTAGGGGAAAACTAGTGACTGTCAAAGCTAATAAAGAAGCTATGCTAAACTATTCTCCACAAACACAAACACTGAGATCAAAACAACAAAAGCAGAACAACAAGAATTCTTCTACTTAATAACTACAAAAGTCACTAACAAGCAAAAACTAACTCAATCAGTAGCAAGTAACAAAACTAAAATCAGATATGCTAAAAAAAACAATATATATGTTTTTTTTTTTCTTTTCAAGCTTAAACTAAGAACACTAACTAACTCGGTAACAAGAACTAATATGCAGTAACAAAATTCGAATAAGCATTAACAAGAACGAAATAGCAGAACCGAAGCAGTAACAATAAGAACAACAACCCTTTTTTTTCTTTTCGCAAACCATATAAACATTAACCACAAAAGCAACAATAATTAAGAACAACTACTTAAAATAAACAACAATGAACTTAACAATAATCTTCGACTTAAATTAAATTAAAAAGTAAAGTTACAATAACAACTAAAATAAAAACATACCGAATTTTTTTAGCTAAAATAAAACCTAAGTACAACAATGATATCTCTCCTTCATTTATACTACTTAAAAAAATAATATAACTCCGGTCCTTCTTCTTGTGTGTTTCTTTTGTGAGAGAAAGCTTTGATAATCTTCCATTTGTGCTTCTTTGCTTACTTTCCCCACCGTTGGATGAATTTTTAGCTTGATCTTGGCCCTTTATTTGGTCTTAGCGCCCACTAGCTCACACGGATTGATGAGGTGGATGTTGGGGAGGTATAAGGGGAAGGGTTTTGGTGTTGGGGAGAAGAGAAGTGGGTAAAATGGTGAAAGTTTTGGGGATAGGTGATAGTGATGGTGTTGGCTGTTTGTGAGTTCTTGGCGGGATCAAGGAAGAAGACAAGAGAAATGTGGGATTAGGGATTTTGACTTATTGATTTGGGGATTTGACTGGGAATGGGGAATTGACCGAGTTTTATCTGCGTGTTTAGTTAAGTGAGGGATGGGTCGGTCGGGTTTTTGTGGTGGGCTTATGGTTAGTGGGTGGGGTTTGATTTTTTACGTGGGCTTGGTTTATAGTTAAGATGATGGGATGTGGGCTTGGGTATTTAAATGTTAGTGTGGATCCGGTTGTGGTATGGATTAGGAAATTAGAGGGTTAGTTAAAGATAGGAACCAAGGACTAAAGTTGTACTTTATGAAACCTCAAGGACCATTCTTGTAAATCTTGAAACTGCAGGGACCTGAGTTGACATTTCACCAAAATATTCCAAGTGACCAAAAATGCCAAGCTTATTATTCCGAGGACCAAAAATTTATTTTTTACTATTTTTTTTATATTTTTTTTTCAAGCTTGAGGGACTAGACTTGCCATTTGCAAATTTTATTTGTTTTTTCAAACGTTTTCAATCATTTTGCATATGAAAACACAAAAACACATTTCGAAGATATTTTTAACATTATTTGATCGTTTTAAAGTGTTTTTGGTTGTTTTGACTCGAAAATTGGACGAAAAGATATGTGTAAAACGACACATATCAAATCCCCCACACTGAGCAATTGCTAGTCCCTAGCAATTTTTTATGAAAAGTTGATGGATGTATCTCTTTACCAGAAGCCATCACCTCTGGAGTAGCCAAATGTTTCAGTTCAAGTAAGAACTATGGTACACTGATAACCATATGATTTTTAGCAAATCACCAGCTGCCAACGGATTTGGTTTGTCTTTACCAGAAGCCGTTTGCTTCTGGACTAGCCAACTCTTAGATAAAACCACTTATTATCTTTGGTGAGCTGATGACCAATTATGGTTTTCCAACTGCCTTTACCACAAGCCATAATCTTGCGGGCTAGCCAACTCTTCATCTTTTTAGGATATGGTGAGTCGAATACCATACAATTTTTGGCAAATTGTAAGCCGTAAACGGATTTGATATATCTTTACCAAGAACCGTTTGCTCTTGGATTAGCCAATCCTTTTGTGGGTTAGACATGGTGGACTGATTACCATTTGTTGTGTAAGTGCAAAACACTTACACCAAAAAAAATTTTTGGCCAAAAACGGGGGGGATTAGATGGTTTTATATACGTGATGAAATTCGTGAGAATTCCCCCCACACTAGAAATGAATATTGTCCTCAATATTCAAAGTACCGGCTGTTATGCCGAAACTGAGAACGTAAAAGGGAAATATTACGGCCATTTATTTTATTTTTGTTTTTGCAAAATTTTTTTTTTTTTTTTTTTTTTTTTTTTTTTTTTTTTTTTTTTTTTTTTTTTTTGAAATTTATGTACAACATCGGGGGCATCTCCCCCACACTAGGGTGGTAGAAAGTAGAAAGAAGTCAGAAATATGGGTGTGGACCCATATGGTGTGCTACTGTTTTTGTTAACCGAGTCGCTAGCTTGACTCGACCCCGAATTCATTTGTCCATGGGGAAGCAAGTGGAAACCAATCTCAAGCGGACTTTCATTCAAATTGTTTGGATAAACATTTGAACATGAGAAAGTTCCACACCGATGAGATAAAACCCGCGGTATGTCAATAGAAGAAACTATTAAGGGCGATACCGGGGTCAAATATGGTGTCCTCATTCCCGTAGGAGAAAAGGGAAAGAGCAATCACACCATATGTGATGAAGAGAAGCAAGATTTTTATTATTATCATGTAAAACTCTTCATCATCAGAAGCATCATCGGCTTCAACGGGAGGGAGGGTTGGGATAAAATCTTCAAGAAGTAAATCTTTGAACACACCTCCCCCCACACTAGAATCATCCTCCAGATCAAAACAAAAATGATCATATTCAGGAGGAGATATCACATGAGGGAGTTCAATCGAGAACTCCTCATGATATCGATCATTTTCATCAAAATGAAATACATCATACTCGGGAAGAGACATATAAGAATGGGAAGTGGTATTTACACTTCCCGTCTCATCCAAATGATCGATATCAAAACGAAAGGCTTCATAAGCCGAGAGTGAATAATCCGGATGAGGAGTGGGATTGCCACTTCTCTCCTCTTGATCATTAAACACAAAACTCTCTAATTCGGGAAAAGCATCCTCGAGCTCGAGCTCGGAAGGATAAGACGGCTTTTCCACAACAACATCATCCTTTGGGGGGAGAGCAAACAATGGTTCATCAAAAATCATTTTTTCTAAAATCGGGCCATCTCCCCCCGGATCAACATCGGGCTCAACAATTTGAGCATCAAACAAGAAAACCTCGAACTCTTCTTTAGAAATATCATTTTCCTCAAATGGAGGAGAAGAGTCGGAAATGAGTGATGTGGAAGTAAGAGTGGGATTTTTGGCAATATCAATACGACAAACCGATTCTGAAGGTGGGGCAAGTGGTGTGCTCTTAGAGCTAGCAGTTTTTACCACTTCCGTTGTATCCTCAGATTCGTGTTCATCGTAATCAAAAATACTCTTAATTTCCTCATTACAACTTTTGAACCATTCACTTGAACCAGGGGCTATGTTCATTGCTTTGAGCTCAGAACGTTTTTGTGCAACACTTTTGACCGTGAATCTTGAAAGTTTTGAATCAATTTTTTCAGATTTTTTATCAATAGTAGCAACGTTGCAATTTGACCCCTGATTAATGTTGAACGTGATCTCTTCATTTTCAACACGAATGGTTAATTCTTCGGCGTACACATCAATAAGAGCACGACTTGTTCTTAGAAAAGCTCTACCCAAAATGAGTGGAACTCGTGGATCGGCATCAAAGTCTACAACAACAAAATCTGTGGGAAATTGGAACTTTCCCACTTTCACGACAACATCCTCGGCTATTCCAAGCGGATAAGTAGTGGTACGATCCGCTAGCTCGAGTGTCATGCACGTGGATGTAAGCTTTGGAAGAGATAGTTTTTTCCATATCGAGAGTGGCATGAGGTTAATACTTGCGCCAAGATCGGCCAAGGCGGAGCATTTCACCATCCCCGAGAAATCACACGGGATTAAGAACTTGCCGGGGTCTCCAAGCTTTTCGGGAAGCTTCTTGAGGATGACCGCCGAGCATTGCTCGTTTAATGGGGTTTTTGCCATATCGACTAACTTATCCTTATTGCTTAACAACCCTTTGAGTGTAGTTGCAAACTTTGGCATGAGAACGAGAGCATCAGCAAAGCTTATGTCGAAGTGCATCTCATTGAAGATTTGGAAGAACTTTTCCATTTGCACATTGTTTTTCTCTTTAAGCTTTTGATCATTAAGCCTTGAAGGATATGGTATTGAAGGCTTTGGATTTGTCTTCGGAACATCGGGTTCCGGAATTGGGGTTGGGATTACCGAAGGTTGGACGTGTGCGGTACTTCGTGAGCTTGTGGAATGCACCTTGTCCGTTGTCTCCTCGGTCTCAATTTCAACTACCTTTGGAGGAAGAGAAGAAGAGGTAGTTGGAATTTTGGGTCCATCATATTGGACACCACTCCTTGTTGTGATCGCCTTCACATCGCCCCTCGGGTTAGCGATCGTGTTGCTAGGAAGAGTTCCCGAGCCCGAGGGTCGATCATTTAAAGACTTTCTGATTTCATTTATTTGAGTGGCCATCAACCGATTGGTTTCATTTTGGGATATCATGAATTGTTTTAATAATTCCTCCGTGGACGTTTGATTTTGGTTTAAAACTTGGTCTTGATTAAAATTTTGTCCACGGTTTTGAACATTTCCCAAATTTTGATTGAAATTTTGACCACGGTTTTGATTTCCTTGAAAACCTTGGTGATTACCTTGGTTTTGAAAACCTTGATTTTGGAAACCTTGGTTTTGGAAATTTTGGTTCACCCGACCTTGGTTTTGGTTAAATTGGGCATTTCGGTTTTGCCCATTTGGATTTTGGGGGTTGAAACCGGGTGGTCCAAGATAATTGTTGGAGCGATAGCTTAGAAGATTACGGTCTCCTTGGGGTTGGTAAGAATTACCTCCCGAATTGTAGGATCCCGAAGCAGCATAAACGCTCTCTTGAGTGTTGCCATTGGTGGCTGGACACTCGAAATATGGGTGTGGACCACCACATGTTACACAGCTTTGATTCACCACATTTGCTTGTTGAGTTTGGTTTTGAAGATTATTTTGATGTATCCTCAAAACAGCCGTGGATAAATCATCCATTCTTTTTGTGAGTGAAGCTATCTCGGATGAAGAGTCGGTAGTGATAGATTTAGATGACTCATTCCTCTCAACGGAGGAATCCCAATAATTGTGGTGGGCGGTCATGTTTTCAATTAAATCATAGCACTCTTCGGGTCGCCTTTTCATAAAGGTACCACCGGCCGCAGCATTGATCGTTTCACGATGTCGTAATGTTAAACCATTATAGAATGTGTCTATTATGGTAACAAGCAACATATTATGATTAGGACATCGATCAATAGATAGCTTATAACGTTCCCAAGCTTCGAATAAAGATTCATCGGGAAGCTGGCGAAAGTTGCTTATATCATTCCTCAATTTCGTCACCATTGATGGTGGGAAATATTTTGCCAAGAATTTTGAAGTCATTTCATCGAAACTATGAATTGAATTCTTGGGAAGACGATCAAACCAAGCGGTGGCATGATGCGTCAATGAATAAGGAAAAAGATACAAGCGAAGGGCGTCATCGGTGACACCTTGTTGTTTCATGCTTTGGGTTACCGTGATGAATTTATCGAGATGCTTGTTTGCATCTTCACCCGGTAAACCGTGAAATTGGCACGAAGTTTGGACTTGTTGGATCATATGATGTTTAAGTCCAAAATCCGCGGCTTGGATATTGACGGGAGCAATAGGTCCGCCCCGTCCTTGCATGGTCGGTTGGCACAACTCCTCCATCGTTCGGAGATCGGGAGCTGGCCCATTATTACCCGCGTTATTATCAGTAGCCATATTCTCAACGTCTTGAAAATCAAGACGTCGATTTCGGCGAATAATTCTTTCGGGATTAGAAACGGGTGAACAAAGATTGGGTGTGGAAGAACGGGTGCTCATGCACCAATAAAACAACAAAAGTTTAAAAATAAATTTTTGAAAATGAAAATCTTTTTTGTATTTTAAGGATACTTACACAATTTTTTTTTTTTTGTGATCGATTCGTCAATCAAAATTCGTTTCTCACAAAATTACTCGCAGAGTGGCGGAGAAGCAAAGGTGGGCAATAAATGCTCCTTAAAAACCCGCCTCTTTCGGTTCGTCAATTTAATGTCAAACCATCCTTAAACCACTTGTATAGGTTGTAATTTCAAGATAATCCGAAAAACAATTAACTCACGATTCGTTTTGTTGGAACTTATTATGGTTTACAACACTTCAAAGAAGTGAGGATGTTTATTTTATTTTCTTTTGTTTTTGTAAACACCTTAGACAAAGTGTTTGTTTGGAATATTATTATTATTATTTTTTTTTTTTTTTAAGAAATTCACAAATTTACTATAAACCTTCACAAAGAAAGTTTACAAAACACGATTTGACAAACGAGATTTTAAAAATTCGCTACAGCCCTCCCCGGCAGCGGCGCCAAAATTTGATCGGTTAAAATCAAGTCATATTTATTTCCAAGGAAACACAAGTGAAGTATGTGTATTCCCGGGTCGTTATCCCCGATGAGAGTTGAATGGAATTTGTGCAATCGGGTTTGTGAATCGTGTTTGAGATATAAAAATTTGAGAGATTTTGGATTTGGATTACAACTACGTAAAACAACAAATATGCTAGGAAATAAAAAAAACAATTACAACTAGAAACAATTAACGTAAATAAATAAAACGTGAATAAAATACACGAATAAAAACGTGAAATAATGAAATACTAAACCTAGGGGTACAAATGTAATAAAAACTACTTTTATAAAAGAAAATAAAATTCTGCAAAAGTTTAGGGGCCAAAAGTGTAAAAATTTCAACTTTAAAAAAAAATACTAAATCAAGACAGGGGCCAATTGGTACTTTTCTGAAACTGCGTTATAATTAAAAACGAGTTTAAAAGAAAGACAGGGACTTAATTGAACTACAATGAAACTAGTGGGATGATTTGTAAAAACAGGAAATCATAAAACATTTTAAGTTGGAAAACAACCAGGGTTCGACCCTGGTTAACTACAAATATTTAAAATTATTTTTTTTTTTACTTTTCTCTCAAAAAACTACTAACTACTAGATCAAATAAGCCATATTAACTTAAAGATTGCTTCTGCTAACCCGAAATAAGCTCAAAATAACCCTGCAATCTGCTAAAGATCACACAAGTCTGCTGCTATCTTAGGGGAAAACTAGTGACTGTCAAAGCTAATAAAGAAGCTATGCTAAACTATTCTCCACAAACACAAACACTGAGATCAAAACAACAAAAGCAGAACAACAAGAATTCTTCTACTTAATAACTACAAAAGTCACTAACAAGCAAAAACTAACTCAATCAGTAGCAAGTAACAAAACTAAAATCAGATATGCTAAAAAAAACAATATATATGTTTTTTTTTTTCTTTTCAAGCTTAAACTAAGAACACTAACTAACTCGGTAACAAGAACTAATATGCAGTAACAAAATTCGAATAAGCATTAACAAGAACGAAATAGCAGAACCGAAGCAGTAACAATAAGAACAACAACCCTTTTTTTTCTTTTCGCAAACCATATAAACATTAACCACAAAAGCAACAATAATTAAGAACAACTACTTAAAATAAACAACAATGAACTTAACAATAAACTTCGACTTAAATTAAATTAAAAAGTAAAGTTACAATAACAACTAAAATAAAAACATACCGAATTTTTTTAGCTAAAATAAAACCTAAGTACAACAATGATATCTCTCCTTCATTTATACTACTTAAAAAAATAATATAACTCCGGTCCTTCTTCTTGTGTGTTTCTTTTGTGAGAGAAAGCTTTGATAATCTTCCATTTGTGCTTCTTTGCTTACTTTCCCCACCGTTGGATGAATTTTTAGCTTGATCTTGGCCCTTTATTTGGTCTTAGCGCCCACTAGCTCACACGGATTGATGAGGTGGATGTTGGGGAGGTATAAGGGGAAGGGTTTTGGTGTTGGGGAGAAGAGAAGTGGGTAAAATGGTGAAAGTTTTGGGGATAGGTGATAGTGATGGTGTTGGCTGTTTGTGAGTTCTTGGCGGGATCAAGGAAGAAGACAAGAGAAATGTGGGATTAGGGATTTTGACTTATTGATTTGGGGATTTGACTGGGAATGGGGAATTGACCGAGTTTTATCTGCGTGTTTAGTTAAGTGAGGGATGGGTCGGTCGGGTTTTTGTGGTGGGCTTATGGTTAGTGGGTGGGGTTTGATTTTTTACGTGGGCTTGGTTTATAGTTAAGATGATGGGATGTGGGCTTGGGTATTTAAATGTTAGTGTGGATCCGGTTGTGGTATGGATTAGGAAATTAGAGGGTTAGTTAAAGATAGGAACCAAGGACTAAAGTTGTACTTTATGAAACCTCAAGGACCATTCTTGTAAATCTTGAAACTGCAGGGACCTGAGTTGACATTTCACCAAAATATTCCAAGTGACCAAAAATGCCAAGCTTATTATTCCGAGGACCAAAAATTTATTTTTTACTATTTTTTTTTATATTTTTTTTTCAAGCTTGAGGGACTAGACTTGCCATTTGCAAATTTTATTTGTTTTTTCAAACGTTTTCAATCATTTTGCATATGAAAACACAAAAACACATTTCGAAGATATTTTTAACATTATTTGATCGTTTTAAAGTGTTTTTGGTTGTTTTGACTCGAAAATTGGACGAAAAGATATGTGTAAAACGACACATATCATATGCCTTCACACTATTGAATCTCTTTTTAACATCATCTCTAAAGACACCGACTAAAAAAAGTTCAAATTTTCAAATTAATAACTATAAGAATGTTATGTTAACGTGTTCTACAATATATTGACTTTGACTAATACAAACACAAAAATCCATATCAATTGTCGACGTTGGGACCGGCAAACATACCTGCTAATGATAGATTAAAATATCAAGGCTAATTTCATTTTTCTCATTGTCTACGATCAAATAATCATTAAAATCAAAACCAAGAATATGTATACTTACATGCAACTTGAGAGGATTCTAGACAACAATAAAATTTTGAAATTGAAAGTAAAATTTGAATAAAAGAGACGATTCTAAATTCGGAAAAATATGTGGAATTAATTAGTAAGATTTGAAAAAGGAATAGTTAATATGGTATGTGTAACGAAAATAATTAATTGAGTCAAACAATTACTCCGTATAATTCAATTTAGAGGCTGTAAGGTAATTTTACAATGCCATGTGGCTTTAGTGACATGACTTTAATGGCATGGCATGAGTGACACATGGATTAAATGACATGACAAATTTCAAAAAAACCTTCTTTTATTATATATATAGATTTAACAATCGAAATCATGTTTTAGTCATAAATGCATGTTTAATAGCACACAATGACCTTTGAAAAATAAATTTTCCAGATAACCTTATTTAAACTAGGAAAAGGATTTACATACGTCGTTGCTATAAATACAATATTGTGTATTTATTTTTATCTCACAATAACCCGTGAGATCGTGCATTCATTTTGATATTTATATTCACGTTTATAATTATTTTTTGTGTATTTAATTAAACTTGTGTATGCAGACAGATTACACTTATAAAGATGAAATGAGTTGTTATTGAACATATATATATAATAAAAAAAAAAAAGATTCTTGATATTCTTACTTAATCTTATAAAAATGAAGGCCAAAACATATATTAGTACTCCGAACTTAGAAAACTTGATCATCTAGTACCCATAATTTTTAAGGGTGCAGAATGGTACCTTGAACTTGACAATATGAAACTTCAAACTTCTACTACCCTATACTAATTAATTAAACAATTAATTGTTTTTTTTCTTTCTAAAAATTAAATTAGTAAAGTCTTTTTTTAATAAATAATTTAGTAAAACTTTGGCAAAGTAAATTTATTTTTTCCTAAAATTTAATTATTTTTCATTTGTTTAAAAATAATATACTATTTTAATTGATTATCTAGAGTATAGAATATATATATGTAGTATCTATTTTTAAAATATTTCTAACGCATTACTCTTAATATATCTTCATATTATATTATTAAATGTTTGTTACAAATACATTTTAGATCAACATATAACTAAATATATATGAGTTTTTGTAATTTTCAATTTAACATATGCATATAGCGAAATAAATAGTTAAATTGTTATGGTTTCAAAAATAATTGAAACAAACACTTAATATATTATACGCGTATCTATATATCAAAAGTAGTGCAATAGATTCACTTTCTATAAGTTATTATTTCAAATACATATTTATTCTCAATAACTAAATATAATATTATATTAATTAAAAAGAAAATTGATATTAACTAAATTTTCAATAAACTATGATTAATTATCCTAAGTTTAACTACAAATCATTTATATTACATTAAACATTAGTAAATTGATTTTTTTTTTTTTTATATAATAAAAATTTATGGAGTTAATTAAATAGAGGATAGTATTAATTCCAGTTTGTCAAGTTTGGGGTACAATTCTGGACCCTTAAAAGTTTAGGGTACTAAATGATCTTGTTTACCTAGTTCGGGGTAATAATATGTGTTTTGGCAAAAAATAAATAACATTAGTGGTTCGTATATATTATAGTGTATTCATTTACATATCACAATAACTCACTCTATAATTTTCAGATTTATTTTACTTAGGATTTCATGATACCTATTTTAAAAGAAAATAAAGTCTAGGGGTACAAATTATAAGAGTTATATATTAAATTTATAAAAATTATAAAAAAATATGAAACTAATAACTTTACTTAAATCCGTGTAATTTATTTAAAATTTAATAACTAAATGTTTATTAATTACATCTATTTTTTAGTTTTTATTTTTACGTCACGTGTGTTTTTATACATATTTGCTGAATGAAATTTAAATGAGTTTATAAAATTTTAATCCAATTAAAATATCTTAAAGGATTTGATTTCGCGTTACTCTTGACGTATTAAAAGGTACATTATTCCTTTGTTCACTTTAAGAACACGTATCTTATCTTCATAGCAATCCTTAGCAGTTGCTTGGACACCTATATGACCATAGATGAAGCAATAGTTTATATCAATCGTAGATTTCAATCTATTATACTAAAGCACTCAATAATTTTAAATTTGATGATGTAAAACCTTATCTGTATATACGCATCTCCGAAAGTTTGGAACTCTAGATAAACTAAGGTGCTGTTTGTTTATTCAGACATTTTATGTCTGAATCTGAATACCACGTCTGAATCTGAATTAGTGGTCCAAAAGTCTGAATCTGAATTATTTTAGTCTGTTTGTTTTTATAAAGTGTCTAAATAAACAAAAAACAATCCTTTCGCTATAAAACAAACCAAAAGACAATCCATTCATGATTATTAATAAAAAATCAAGACCAAGATGAGGAGATAAGGATTGAAAAGAAGTAGGTGTAAAGTTTAAGCTTTTCAGATGTAATCAGACATATTCAAATGTCTGAATGAATCAGACCCTATTCAGATGTATTCAGACTTCAGATGTCTGAATAAACAAACAGTCTGAATCTGAAAATGTCTGACCGAATCAGACTTCAGACGTATTCAGATCTGAATGAGCTGAAACAAACACAACCTAAGTGGAAAATTTTACATGCCTAACGGTAACAAAGTCATATTAGTATAACGGTAAAAATCACTTACGTTTTAATATTGTTCCATTATCCTAAAAGTATTCAAAAGAGTTATGTTAGTTTAATACTTTTAAGTTATTCAAACATATCTAATTTATTTGTACTCGTAGATAACATTGATTTTTTTTAGAGACAATTCCCAAACTAGGCCAAAAGTTTTGGCCCATTTCAAGAGGAAGCCAAAACCAAGTGCTATTTCCCATTTTGTCAACGCTCGACCGCTCGACTGCTCGACCCCATAAACCTTGCGACACGTGTCATTCCTTTCTTGACACGTGTCATTCTTTTATTTTTTTATTAATAAAAATTTGGCCCACAATTGACCATTAAATTTGGCAACATTAGCCCCTTAACCAAACAAGCGTTTGCAAAGTTAGTCCTTTTATTAACGGCCATTTTATTTTAGTCCATTAACCAAACAAGTGTTTGCAAAGTTAGTCCTTTTTACTAACGGTCGTTCTATTTCAGTCCATTAACCAAACAAGCGTTTGCAAAGTTAGTCCTTTTACTAACGGCTGTTTTATTTTAGTCCATTAACCAAACAAGCGTTTGCAAAGTTAGTCCTTTTCATTTTTGGTCCTTGCGATTATTATTATTATTCAAAAAAATTCAAAAGAATTTATAAAAATTCCAAAAAACTTATAAAAATTCGAAAAAAATTATAAATTTAGAAAAAATTTATAAAAATCGAAAAAGATTTAAAAATTCGAAAAAACTTATAAAATTTTGAAAAATTTATAAAAATTCGAAAAATTTTTAAAAATTCGAAAAATTTATAAAAATTAGAAAAAGTTTTAAAAATTCGAAAAAATTAAAAAAAAAATCAAAAATTTATAAAAATTCGAAAAAAATGTATAAAAATAGGAAAATTTTTTAAAAATTCGAAAAATTAGAAAAAATTTATAAAAATTCAAAAAATTCGAAAAAATTTATAAAAATTCGAAAAATTTTTAAAAATTAAAAAAATTTGGAAAAATCCGAAAAATGTTGAAAAATTCGAAAAAACCTATAAAAATTCGAAAAATTTATAAAAATTCATAAATTTTTTAAAAATTAGAAAAAATTTATAAAAATTCAAAAAATTCGAAAAAATTTATTTAAATTCGAAAATTTTTAAAAAATTCGAAAAAACTTATAAAAATACGAAAAAATTCTAAAAATTCGAAAAAACTATTAAAAATTCTAAATTTTTTTAAAAATTAGAAAAAATTTATAAAAATTCGAAAAATTCAAAAAAATTTAAATAAAATCGAAAAATCTAAAAAAATTCGAAAAATTCAAAAAATTTATAAAAATTCGAAAAAAAATTATAAAAAATCAAAAAATTTATAAAAATTCAAATTTTTTTAAGAATTAGAAAAAATTTATAAAAATTCAAAAAATTCGAAAAAATTCAAATAAATTCAAAAAAATTTTAAAAATTCGAAAATTTCGAAAAATTAAAAATAATTCAAATAAAATTTTAAATTCGAAAAAATTTATAAAAATATTAAAAATTTATAAAAATTCAAAATTTTTTAAAAAATTATAAAAAATTTATAAAAATTCGAAAAAATTTATAAAAATTAGAAAAAATTTATAAAAATTCAAAAAATTCGAAAAAATTCATATAAATTCGAAAAAATTTTAAAAATTCAAAAAATTCGAAAAACTTAAAAAAATTCAAAAAAAATTTTGAATTCGAAAAAAAATTATAAAAATTCGAAAAATTTATAAAAGTTCGAAAAAGTTTTAAAAATTCGAAAAAAATTTTAAAAATTCGAAAAAACTTATTAAAAATCGAAAAATTTATAAAAATTCATAAATTTTTTAAAAATTAGAAAAAATTTATATAAATTCAAAAAATTCGAAAAAATTTATTTAAATTCGAAAATTTTTAAAAAATTCAAAAAAACTTATAAAAATACGAAAAAATTCTAAAAATTCGAAAAAAACTATTAAAAATTCAAAATTTTTTAAAAATTAGAAAAAATTTATAAAAATTTATAAAAATTCGAAAATTTTTTAAAAATTAGAAAAAATTTATAAAAATTCGAAAAATTCAAAAAAATTTAAATTAAATAGAAAATTTTTTAAAAATTCAAAAAACTGGAAAAATCTAAAAAAATTTCGAAAAATTAGAAAAAATAATAAAAATTCAAAATTTTTTTAAAATTAGAAAAAAATTATAAAAATACGAAAAAATCTATCAAAATTCGAAAAAGTAGAAAAAACTTATATAAATTCGAAAATTTTTTAAAAATTCGTAATTTTTTTAAAATTAGAAAAAATTGAGCAGTTGAGCAGCGGTGGTCGAGATGTTGAGCAGTTGAGCAGCGGTGGTCGAGCGCTCGACCACCGCTGCTCAACTGCTCAAATGCTCAATAATTTTCGAATTCGAAAAGAATTCGAAATGTGGTGGTCGAGCGGTTGAGCAGTTGAGCAGCGGTGGTCGAGCGCTCGACCACCGCTGCTCAACTGCTCAACATCTCGACCACCGCTGCTCAACTGCTCAACTGCTCAATTTTTTCTAATTTTAAAAAAAATTCGAATTTTTATAAATTTTTCGAATTTATATAAATTTTTTCTAATTTTTCGAAATTTTATAAATTTTTTCTAATTTTTATAAAATTTTCGAATTTTTATTGTTTTTTTCTAATTTTTATAAATTTTTCTTTTATTTCGAATTTTTAAATTTTTTCGAATTTAGATAAATTTTTTCTAAGTTTTATAAAATTTTCAAATTTTTATAAGTTTTTTCGAATTTATAGGAATTTTTCGAATTTATGTGAATTTTTCGAATTTTTTAAATATTTTCGAATTTATATAAATTTTTTCTAATTTTTAAAAAAATTTCGAATTTTTATAAATTTTTAATATTTTTATAATTTTTTTCGAATTTAAAATTATTTTTGAATTTTTTTAAATTTTTCGAAATTTTCGAATTTTTAAATTTTTTTTGAATTTATTTGAATTTTTTCGAATTTTTTGAATTTTTATAAATTTTTTCTAATTCTTAAAAAAATTTTGAATTTTTATAAATTTTTTGATTTTTTATAATTTTTTTCGAATTTTTATAAATTTTTCGAAAAAATTCTAATTTTTCGAAATTGTTTTAGATTTTTCGAATTTTTTGAATTTTTATTAATTTTTCAAATTTTTATAAATTTTTTCTAATTTTTAAAAAATTTTGAATTTTAAACAGTTTTTTCGAATTTTTAGATTTTTTTCGTTATTTTTATAAGTTTTTTCGAATTTTTTAAAAATTTTCGAATTTAAATAAATTTTTTCGAATTTTTTGAATTTTTATAAGTTTTTTCTTATTTTTAAAAAATTTATGAATTTTTATAAATTTTTCGAATTTTAATAAGTTTTTTCGAATTTTTAAAATTTTTTCGAATTTTTCAAATTTTTATAATTATTTTTCGAATTCAAAATTTTTTTTGAATTTTTTTAAGTTTTTCGTATTTTTAAAATTTTTTCGAATTTATATAAATTTTTTCGATATTTTATAAATTTTTTCTAATTTTTAAAATTTTATCGAATTTTTATAATTTTTTCGAATTTTTCAACATTTTTCGGATTTTTCCAAATTTTTTGAATTTTTTCGAATTTTTAAAATTTTTTCTAATTTTTCGAATTTTTAAAAAATTTTCCTATTTTTATACATTTTTTCGAATTTTTATAAATTTTCGATTTTTTTTAAATTTTTTCGAATTTTTAAAATTTTTTCTAATTTTTATAAATTTTTCGAATTTTTAAAATTTTTTCGAATTTTTATAAATTTTTCAAAATTTTATAAGTTTTTTAGAATTTTTAAATCTTTTTCGATTTTTTATAAATTTTTTCGAAATTTTATAATTTTTTTCGAATTTTTATAAGTTTTTTTGAATTTTTATAAATTCTTTTGAATTTTTTTGAATAATAATAATAATCGCAAGGACCAAAAATGAAAAGGACTAACTTTGCAAACGCTTGTTTGGTTAATGGACTAAAATAAAACAGCCGTTAGTAAAAGGACTAACTTTGCAAACGCTTGTTTGGTTAATGGACTGAAATAGAACGACCGTTAGTAAAAAGGACTAACTTTGCAAACGCTTGTTTGGTTAATGGACTAAAATAAAATGGCCGTTAATAAAAGGACTAACTTTGCAAACGCTTGTTTGGTTAAGGGGCTAATGTTGCCAAATTTAATGGTCAATTGTGGGCCAAATTTTTATTAATAAAAAAATAAAAGAATGACACGTGTCAAGAAAGGAATGACACGTGTCGCAAGGTTTATGGGGTCGAGCAGTCGAGCGGTCGAGCGTGGACAAAATGGGAAATAGCACTTGGTTTTGGCTTCCTCTTGAAATGGGCCAAAACTTTTGGCCTAGTTTGGGAATTGTCTCTTTTTTTTATTAGGGGCGAACGCAACTCTATAGGTGATCAGTTTCACAATATATTTTTAACGATAATACAATGAACCGACCAAACAAAACATATGACACAAAATTTAGGGACCCAGCTCATTTAAGAAAGATTTAGATTCTTGACCAAAAATCCACTATGAAGCAAAAATAATCCATCGAGTTCATGTAAACTTCCAGAAACCCTCTTAGGCCCGCCTCTTTTTTCTGATTTTAATAACTCCCAACATTCTTAATGTAAAACCAACTTATATAGTGTTTATTCAAATCACTCGGATAAGGAAATCAAAAAAATGTAACAACAATAAACTTTAAGTTATTTTTGTGAGTAAAAAAAAACTTACTTTTTTATTAGAGTAAATTACACGGATGGTCCTTGTGGTTGGCGTTGACTTTCACGTATGGTCCCTTGACTTTTTTTTTGCACTCACAGTCCCTAACTCAGAAACTACTAACACATATGGTCCCTTGACCAAACGTCCGTTTGGTCAAGGCGTTAAGTCTCTTAGTCTTGAGGGTATTTTCGTCATTCACTGTAGCATGTCTCTCACATTCTCTATATATCCCTTCCCAATGCACTGTAGCATGTCTCTCACTGTAGCATGATATATCCCGCCCTTATATTTCACCACCATCTGTGTATTATAAAGTCAAGTCCCACCACCATTATTTCCGGCCATTAGCAACTCTAATTTAGCATGAGGAGCATGAGCAGTCACAAGCGTCAGAATTTCGACCCATTATTGTTATTGGAAGGGGTAAAAGACTGCGCTTTGTAAATGTGAAGATTAAGGTAATCGCGTTACTGCCTTGCAATCTCATTTGGATTTGGCTATGTGTAGGTATATTTGTCCCCTATTGTGATGTTGGAATTAAGTAACTTTTAACAATTAAACTAGTGAAGTACATCTTTCATAATGTTGGATATACGTCTCCTATGGTGATGTTGTCTTAGGAAGTAACCAGGTGACAGTTGTGTTTCTTCAAATTTGAATCATTCTAACTGCAATATAGAATCTATATTGGTTTTCTGTGGTGTATGGGTGACCATGAAATGTTCTAGTCTTACTTAAATGATGTTCTTTGACATCAGAATGCTTTGCTCTTGTCGGATTACACATACTCATGGTGTTTGGCTAATGGACAGATTTCACATTTACACTTAGAATCATGGTGAGAAATTGAAATGTTTTTGATCTTCTGAATTGTTTGGAGTGGGGTGTGTCCAAGCCTGGTGTGCCAGAGGTGTGAGCTGCTAATGCTTGATAAAATGGTTGAGGAAGGTTTCTCTAAAGGATTGTTTGAGGATAAGAGATAAAGCCCACCATGAAGAGTACCATGAGTACTGCTTCCATCATGGCCTTGAAATACAAATCTGTCATGAGTGAATGTGACTGAGAAAAGGGTTTTGTGTAGAAGTCTGCTGATGGAGATGAGATTGTAGGTGAATGTGGGAATGTAAAACACTTCATGAATGGTAAGTGAAGGTGTAAGGTGTACTGATCCAACATAGTATACTTGGGTTGTATGTCCATTTGGTAATGAAACTGTGATAGGAGTAGTGAGTTTTGTGATGTTGTGCATTAAACCAAGTGATATACAAATATGATCTGTGGCTCCACTATCAACAATCCATATGAATGATGTTTTGGAAATATTAGAAGCAATGAATGAGTGCATTTTAGCAGTAGAGTTGAAAGAATGAACACCACTTATCTTTGTTGGGACTGAGATGTGAGGGACAAATGTGAGTATTCCTGCCACTTGTGGAATCATACTGGATGTGTTCTTCTTATTGTTCTGCATCATGAGTAGTATTCTACTCAATTGACTTTGTAGCTGATCCATTTTAGCAATCAATTGACCTTGCAACATATGATCAGTCCTTCCATTCCCATTTCTGTTTGTGGATCTTTGAGAAAATGATTGATTCTTGTTGTATAATGGATGATCAGTGGGATACCCAAGTAGCCTGTAGCATTCCTCTTTGAAGTGGCCTTCTTTCTTGCAATATGTACAAAAGATGTTCTTTCTAAAACAGTTTCTTCTTTCAAGAATGCTTGGAATGTAATTTGATGCCATTGTTATTCAAGATTTGAATTGAACAGAGGATTGATTGATTTGGTTGTGAATATGGTGGTTTGTGAACAGATTATGGTGGTTCAATGATAGATTATGATGATTTGTGATGTAGAAATTTTGGCGGGAAATTCAGTTTTGATGGTGAATATAGATTATGGTGGTTATGATGAAATTGATGTATTTGATCTGAATATAATGGATTGAATGAGAAAATGTGATGAGAAAGATGTAAATTTGATGAAGAATGGGATCTTTTGATGGTGAATATAGTTATGATGTTGATGGTTGATCAGGATATTTTGCTTTGATACCATATAGAAGATTGAGAGAAACACAGTAAAGGTGAAAAATGATATTGAATTGAATGAAAAGATTACAAGTGAATTCTGCTGCTACACAATCCATATACATCCCAATCATAGTATTGCAAGACACAGCATCTTTCCCTCTCATAGACATACCATCAAACAGTTTACACGCATATTTGACACCGTTATTGAGAAATGAAAATTGATATGAAAAGTGAATGAATTATCATTAGAATGAAATGCAGGATACAGAGTTGCTTATATACAAGTAGAGTCAAACTAGAAAAGTCAACTAACTAACTTTCTACATACAACTGAATCCTAACTAACAAGCTATACTATTACATTGAGCCACATGATGTTAAGCACTTTCTCTGCACAATTTGAATCTTGCTGAGACTGCATCTTCTTACATTGAGAACTTGTGCTTGAGCTGCTGTTGACTTTGACTGTATAGAAGTGGTTGCTTCTTTAACCGTCACGACCACATTTTCACCAATCAAGTCGAGCACCTTCCAACATATTAATGAAAGAACAAAACAACTCGTGTTTCATTCTTCTTTTCTTTCGGTTAATACAAGATCTTCAAGTCGAGCACCTTCCAACATATTCGTGAACAATAAAGAAGAAGCGTGATGTGGTTCTGATGGAACAAGAAGAAAATGAAAGAAAGATCTTAGTTTGCTTATGTTCGATTTGTATAAAGAATAAAAGGGTCTTAATGTTTGATGTTCGGTTGGATCTAGAACACAAATCCATCATGGATGTGTGTGGTGGTGGCTGGTGGTGGTGATGGTGGTTAGCAGAGAAAGAAAAGAGAGGATTTAGGTTAAAGAAAGAAATGAGAGTGAGTATATACTGAGTGGGATTGGGAAAGGCAGTGAGAGACATGCTACAGTGCATTGGGAAGGGATATATAAGAGATGTGAGAGACATGCTACAGTGAATGACGAAAATACCCTCAAGACTAAAAGACTTAACGCCTTGACCAAACGGACGTTTGGTCAAGGGACCATATGTGTTAGTAGTTTCCGAGTTAGGGACTGTGAGTGCAAAAAAAAAAGTCAAGGGACCATCCTTGAAAGTCAACGCCAACCACAAGGACCATCCGTGTAATTTACTCTTTTTATTATTACTTTGTTTTAGAACGACAAATGACTATTTCACGATATACAATAACAAACTATCTCACATGTCCAAAGCAGGACTTGAACCCACAACTGGTGTCGTCCTCTGAGAGGCAGGGCTCTTGACGATCTGGCCTCCCTCATCTCTCATACTGGGCAGCTCCAGCTTAATATGGATGGGGAGGACAGATGGACTTGGAACACGGACGCCTCGGGCTCTTTTAAAATCAACATGCTTTCAAAGAGAATTCAAAATGCCCATCTGTCTGAGTTCATTATGGGCGAGCATCACCATTGGAATTCTCTTGTCCCTCGTAAAGTTAATATTTGTGTTTGGAGGGCTTCGATTAATAGACTTCCCTCCCGGGCAAACCTTAGCCATCGTGGTATTAACATGGTTACTGATTCGTGCCCCTTCTATGGTACTAGTGTTGAGGATATTGATCATGTTCTTATTAAATGTTCTCGTCCCCTTGCTATATGGAGGAAAATCTTGAGCTGGTGGAATTTGCCTCCCTCGGTTACTTTTCCCTTCTTCTCGATTAAAGATATTGCTCAAGGTAACGTTGGTGTAAATGGGTGCTCCCGCATCAGAAAGGTGGTCCACAATGTCTTCTTAACCACCACCTGGTCTATTTGGAATTGAAGAAATAGGTTGGTCAATGCCCACCTGGATGAGGTCCTGAAGATCAAGGATGAAGACATATTTCCAGGTATTCAAAGGCTCTCGATGACATGGATCTTAGCTCGTTTGAAGTCTATGTCAGCAAACTGAAAGATCTGAGTAGCAAAGCCATTTGACTTGTTTTGTATTAGTTTAGTCTTTGTTGTATCGCTGCTTGGTTTTGTTTGTTTCTTGGTTCTCCTGGTTTTGTATATCGTTTCCCCCTTTTTTCGAGGTCTCTTGTTAATAATAGTTCTCAGCTTTTCAATGACTTGAACCCACAACTATTTGGTTGATGAGCTTCTCACACAACAAAAGATACTGTTGAGACACAAGCTATTTGGTAAATAAAAAAGGAAAAAAACGAAAAAACAAAAAGAAAACTTATAATGACTTAACTGGAACAATACTCAAATTTCGTTACTATATGATGATTTACACTATGTTTTTAAGCATTTTTATAAGAGAGAAGGAAAAAAGGAATGACGGGAGATAAAAATATTTGGTGTTCTCAAGATTTTTAAAAGGGGGAAAAGAAAGGATATGGTAGGATAAGTGACAAGATTTTTGACATTTTTGGATTCTTCCATATTTGGGTTGATTTGGAAGGATACCAAAGGGATATTTAAAGGGTTGTTTAGTAAATTAAGTGGTTTGAAGATATTGTTAGATTAGCGACTTAATTGAGAAAGAGAAGTTTTGTGAACCTCTCAATTAAGATGAAATAAAGGCTTAGGCTAAATTATATACTCTTTCTAACATCTAAGTATTGGTTATGCGTTCGTAAATCAATAGGTTATACGGCTAGAAATTACGTGAGCCTATCGGGGCACACACGTATACATTTAGAGAGCGTTTATTAAATATAATTAATATGTGTAATGTATACTATTAATTATAATTAATATAATCCACGAAATATACATAACGGTCGTTAGTCCGTTAGTGTAACGTTTAACGGTCGTTAAGTCCGAAATTGGCTTGTATTGTACATGTTTATTTCATAAGGACTTAAAAGCAATATGGAGGCCCATGTACCCCTAGGGGTTGGCCGGCCATATTGGGCTAGGGCAAGAGGAGGTAGCTTTTTTCCTAAGCTACCCTATTAGTATAAAAGGAGGCATCTAGGTCTTCATTTACACACACCTAAAATCAAAGCTTTCTTTGATCTTTTCTTCTTGTCTCCCAAAATCATCCAGCACCCCATTGTAAGGGAGTTGGCTTTGTTTCCTCTCTACGACTAGCATTCGTGTTTAGTTTGTAAGCTCGTGGGTTAAGCACTAGCATCCTAACGCTCTTGTTAGACGTGTAGTGTGAGTTTTCGATAGAGATCAACTTACTATAGTTGATTAGGGTTTCGTGGTGATACGAGATCCGTTGGAGTGTTCGTGATCAAGGTCAAGACTTGGTGGTTATCTATTTTTCAATAGATTCGAGGTTAGTATTTATTATGTGTTTTAATTATGTGTTTTAATTCATAACATTAAATATAGATCCATCCGCTGCGTACTCGTGGTATTGATGGTTTAATCAATATGAAATCCCAACAGTGGCATCACAAGCCATCTCGTTTGGTGTTATGGGTTACACATAGAGTCGCTTGCTACGCTAATTAAATACATATATTAATTGTTAAGACAATAACATGCATTATTGTCATTTAATTAAATCTTGATCTTGTTTAATTATTAATGGTTAATAAGACTTAAAAGGGGTTAGAAAAATTAAAAAGATTATTGTAACATGTACTTCTTCTTTTTCTTTTCCAATCTTAAGGCTTACGCGGTCATTAGTAATGACGTCTGTGGTCTACAAGGTACCTAGCTCGAAAACTTGTAGGAGCCTTAGATTCTCCAATTGGGGAAGACCCATTCTTGAGTTTTGGAGCATTACTTGTTTTACTGCTTTCCATTAGAGTCTGTCTTCTCCTTCTACCCCTTTTCTGTCTGTTTTAATTGCTTATATGTTTTGTTCCTTGTGACTTGTTTTACATATATGCTGTTGATTTTGGAATAAAAAACAGACTAATTACTTATATCGAAACTTGCTTTTAATTAAATCGTGGGTTCCATCAAGCTATTGAGGGTGTGGATCATTACTTGAAGCTACCAGGATATAGCTTGCTGGATATCGTGAGATTTAATTATTGTCTGTTAAATACACACTTAATTCCTTGTGACCAGTTATGTGTTATGTGTGAAACTTTTTTTTACACTTAAACGGACTATAAACTATTGAAATATGATTTAATTAAATCGCGGGTTCCATCAAGCTATTGAGGGTGTGGATCATTACTCGAAGCTACCAGGATATAGCTTGCTGGATATCGTGTGATTTAATAAACTTTAACTATAAGATACCTAAAGTTTTTGTGCTTTTATTAATGATCTTTGATCAAATCAGATCTAGGGTTTTGTGTGGTCTTTTCCCGCCCCACTACATGCTTCGGCATATGAGGGAATTATTGGAAGAACTTGGGTCTTTTGACTCATGCAGAGTACAATATAGGGTTTTTGACCATTCTTTGCCCGTGATAAAAGCACACCTAAGAAGTTGAAAAAATTGTTTTTTGCAAACTTGTGTTACAAAGATGTATGCATGCCTCTTTGTACACAATTTTTGATACATGTTTTTGTCAAAAATTATGTGATACCCTATTTGAAATTTAAGTTTATGCCATCCAAAGTTGAGGACACTTGCACTTGCCTTTTGCTCTTCGTGGGACGTGAGTGAATTGCAACCCAAGGTGTTTATTCTCTAGCGTTAGACCAAGAGTTATTTACACATGTTCTCTAATTGGACGACTTAATCGAGTCAAGCGGTGAGATCCTTGAGCCCGAGGCATAGGATGAGACAAAACATGCATGACACTAGTAGCTTGTACTCTAGTGCCATAAGTCTCATAAATCTAAGAGTTGCACTTGTAATGCAATTGTCGCACGCCGCCTACCTCTTGTACCCACAAGACTTACCAGAGTAGTAAGCACTACCGTGATGAGAGGGAGTTCAAGAGGGTCTTAGTCTTTTAGTAAATTAATTGTTTTATTTATTAAAACATGGGTAGTTAATTTTTAAAATAATTAATTATCGAAAATACTAAAATTTTGAACTTTGTTTTATTGTAGATGGCAGCTAATCAATCCATCAACAATTCGATCTTCAGGTCTTTCCTCGAAAAGGAAAAACTTACTGGATCCAACTTCCTCGACTGGTATCAGAATTTGAGGATCGTCCTCACAGCCGAGGATAAGTTAACCTATATGGAGCATCCCATACCTGCTACTCCTGTTCCTCAAACTCCTGATCAGCAGGTTCCTGCTGATGTCCTTGCTGCTCACGCCCAATGGGTTAAAGCATCCAAGGACATAGGCTGTCTTATGCTCATAAGCATGACTCCAGAACTTCAAAAAATCTGGAGCACTTTGATGCATATAACATGCTTAAGGAATTGAAGACCATGTTTGCTCAGCAAGCAAAACAGGAACTCACTGAGACTGTGCAGGCCTTTCATGCATGTAAGCATGAGGAGGGTCAATCTGTTAGCACCTATGTTCTGAAAATGAAGGGCTATATGGACAGACTGGAACGCCTTGGTTACCCCATGTCATCTGGCCTTGCAGTGAGCTAGATTCTTACCTCTATGAACAAGGACTTTGCTGGATTCAGACAAAATTATAATATGCAATGCATGGGGAAGACATCGAATGAAGTGCATGCAATGCTTAAGCTGCACGAACAAGGGCTTCCTAAGAAAGATGCTACCCCTGCTTTACTTGCTATAAGAGCAGGAAGGATCCAGAAAAATAAGAACAAGAAGCCGCTGAATGGTTCTCAGGGTAAGAATCATGGTAAAGGCAAGGCTAAGCTTGCTTATGCCCCCAAGGCCAAGATTCCCCCTCCACCTAAAAAGGAGCATCCTGCTAAGGACACTGAATGTCATCATTGTCATCAGACTGGACACTGGAGGAGGAACTGTCCTGCCTATTTTAGCCAAGTTGATGCAGAAGAAGTGCAATGTGGCTGGCAATGCTAGCACATCAGGTATCTTCGTCATAGAACTTTATACTTTTCCTCATAAATCTTGGGTATATGACAGTGGTTGTGGTACTCACATCTGTAATACTACTCAGGGTCTCAGGGGAAGTAAGAAACTGAAGCCAGGAGCTTTGAGCCTGTACATGGGAAATGGAAACCGTTGCAGCCGTTGAAGCTATCAGAAGTTTTGATTTATACCTTCCTAGTGGTTTAATTATTGTGCTGGACAATTGTCATTATGCTCCTAGTATTACTAGGGGTATTGTTTCAGTTTCTCTTTTGAAAGACAAGGGTTTTTCTCATTGTTTTACAGATAATGGTATTTCAGTTTCAATGAATAACGTGTTTTATTTTAATGCTGTTTCTAGGAATGGTATTTTTGAAATTGATATGCATGATTCTGTTTCGAATGATTGTTCTATGTATTCTGTTAATAGTAAAAGATCCAAGCGTAACTTGGACTCTACATTCTTGTGGCATTGCCGACTTGGGCACATTAACAAGAAACGCATTGAGAAGCTGCAACGTGATGGGCTTCTTAAATCAACTGACCTTGAGTCTTTTGATAAGCGTGAATCTTGTATGTCTGGGAAGATGGCAAGAAAGGATTTTCTGCATAAAACGGAGAAAGCTACAGATCTGCTTGGACTCATACATTCTGATGTATGTGGCCCTTTTAGAACTGTGTCAAAACAAGGATACAACTATTTCTTAACTTTCACTAACGACTTTAGTAGATATGGTTATGTTTACTTGCTTAAACATAAACATGAAGTCTTTGAAACTTTCAAAGTATTTCAAAGTGAAGTTGAGAATCACCTTGGTAAGACCATAAAGGCTTTACGGTCTGACCGTGGAGGCGAATATATGAGTCAAGAGTTTATAGATCATCTTAAGAAGTGTGGGATTGTCTCACAGCTCTCTTCTCCACGTACACCACAACATAATGGTGTATCTGAGAGAAGAAATCGAACCCTGCTTGACATGGTAAGATCAATGATGAATCAAACAACTCTACCAATGTCCTTTTGGGATTATGCTCTTGAGTCTGCTGCACGCATTCTCAATATGGTTCCATCAAAGAAGGTTGAAAAGACACCATATGAATTATGGCATGGGAAAGTCCCTAATCTGTCTTACTTAAAGGTCTGGGGTTGTGAGGCATTCGTGAAAAGTGATACGCCTGACAAACTTGAGCCAAGATCTATTAAGTGTATCTTTGTAGGATACCCAAAGGAAACAATGGGTTACTACTTCTACTACCCACCTGAGCACAAAGTATTTGTTGCTCGGTTTGCTGACTTTTTTGAGAATCGTCTAATCTCACAAGAAGCAAGTGGGAGGATCGTAGAACTTGATGAAATTCAAGAAGATACTCACCCTTCTGAAAATACTAGCCAACTTCCTGAGATGGTTGAACATGAAAGTGTTGAACCAGAAAGTGAAGTTATTCCTGTTCGTAGGTCCTCAAGGACAATACGTGCACCTGAACGTATGTGTTTGTACATCGATTCAGAGGAGCATGAGTTAGGGGATCTCAATGAGCCCGCTAACTATAAAGCTGCATTAGCAGATTCTGAATCTGAAAAATGGCTTAATGGTATGAACGAGGAAATGAAATCCATGAAAGACAATAAAGTCTGGATTGAAGTTGACCTCCCTCCTAACGCTAAAACCGTTGGTAGCAAGTGGCTCTTCAAGAAGAAGACTGACATGGATGGAAAAGTACACACCTATAAAGCTCGTCTTGTGGCAAAAGGCTATACTCAAACCTACGGTGTAGATTATGAGGAAACCTTCTCGCCTGTCGCAGACATAAAATCTATTAGGATTCTTTTAGCCATAGCAGCGTACTATGACTATGAGATTTGGCAGATGGATGTCAAAACTGCCTTCTTGAATGGTCACTTAACTGAAGAGGTTTACATGGACCAACTTGAAGGATTTGTCAATCCACAATATCCTAACCGTGTATGCAAGCTACAACGATCAATTTATGGATTAAAGCAAGCATCTAGGCAATGGAATAAAAGGTTTGATGAGGAAATCAAGAAGTATGGTTTCACTCAAAACCTTGATGAGCCATGTGTATATCGTAAGGCTAGTGGGAGTAATGTAGCATTCCTAATCTTATATGTTGATGACATATTGATCATGGGAAACAACATTCCAATGTTACAAGCTATTAAAGCCTATCTTGGAAATTGTTTTTCTATGAAGGATTTAGGTGAAGCTGCATATATCCTAGGAATCAAGATCTATAGAGATAGATCTAAGCGGTTGATTGGACTTTGTCAAAGTGCATACATTGAGAAAATCTTGAAAAGATTTAATATGGCGAATTCCAAACGTGGAACTACCCAATGCAAGTAAAACTTGAGTTGAGAAAATCTCAAGGACCCTCAACACCTGCAGAGGTGGAACGCATGAAGAGGATTCCTTATGCCTCGGCTGTAGGATCCATCATGTATGCGGTGAGGTGCACTAGACCTGATGTTGCGTTCGCTCAGAACTTAACAAGTCGATTTCAAGTAGATCCAGGTGAGAATCATTGGTCTGCTGTGAAGAACATACTGAAGTATCTCAGATATACTAAAGATATGTTTCTTATTTACGGTGGAGACCCAAACAGAGAGCTCAGAGTTACCTGTTATACTGATGCTGGGTGGCAGACCGACGAGGATGATACCAAGTCGCAAACCGGATACGTTTTCGTTCTAAACGGAGGCGCAGTAGTCTGGAAGAGTGCCAAGCAAAGCATTACGGCGATGTCTTCTACAGAAGCTGAATACACTGCTGCTTCAGAAGCTGCAATGGAAGCTATTTGGATAAGGAAGTTTATTGATGAGCTTGGAGTAGTCCCCACCAATAAAGAACCTATGGAAATGCTATGTGACAACACTGGAGCATTAACTATCGCCAACGAGCCTGGAGCTCAGAAAGGCGCCAAGCATTACAAAAGGAAGGTTCACTATCTCCGTGAGGTTATCGCAGATAATGAAGTAGTACTTAACAAAGTTCACACAGATGACAACTTAGCTGATCCATTTACTAAGGCGTTGCCTTTGAACAAGCATGTTGAGCATGCTAGTGGTATTGGACTTCGTTCAGTTAGTAGTCTCATGTAAATCTGTTTTGATTTTAATATTTGGATAATGGGATATGTAAAACATTTATTATTTTGATGATTAATATACGTGGTACTTGAGTTATTCATTCATATATTAATTGTGTCCTATATTTGCATGTTTAATCCATAAGTAATTTATTACTTTAAATTGTCCATTGTCGATCAATGATTTAGTCGTTTTTATAGTATAATTATTTTCCAAAGAAAATACAACGAATGTATTTCCCCGGGTCGTGATCCCAACGAAGGTTGAAGTCGAGTCGTCGTTTACGTTGTCGAATTTGTGCCGTGAATGTGTGAAAAGAGAGTGATGATTGGTGATTATTACTACGAAATATGAAACAATAAATAAAAACAACTAATCAAGCTAAGGGGACAAGTATACTAAGCATATAATCCTAATAACGAAAATTGGAATTTAAAAAATGTTACGCGACGAATTGTAAAAAACGTAATTAAAAACGAATTTCTAAAATTTAAATCCTAAAAATGTAAAATGATTTTTCCTGAACTCTAAATATAAAAAGAAAATTTTATAAAAAAGAAAATTATTTTTTTTACTTTTTATTTATTTTTTATGAATTTAAAACTGATTAAAACTATTTAAATGATTTAAAAATAGTAAATGAAATTGGAAAAATATAAAACTTTGAAGAAAAAGAAGAAATGTTATTTTGAATCTAAGAAAAATAATATTGGAAATCTACTAGACACTAATAAGCAGAATGGGACAATAAGCAGTAGGGAAGTAAGCCAAAAATAAGCAAAACAGACCCAAAAATTATCACAAGCTAGAAAACAGATAAACACACTATAAGAAGCATAAAACTACTGAAAAGGTTCAAATAAGCTATAAAATTAAGCAGAAAAACAGAAGAACAGTAGCAATATTAGAATAGCAGCAGTGATCAACAAGCCACTTTGCAGCTTATGTATAAACCAAGCAGAAGCTTATTTGGGGGATCCAAGGGCAGAAGCTAAAAGGTGATACCACAATCTTCTTAAATTCCAAAAATGCCCAAAATTAAACCACAATTGCTATCTTAGTTGAAGCCAATTACAGGTGCTCATGGAACATAAAAGACTGTAGGCCTAAGAGCAATGCAATAGTGGCTATTTTGCAGACCTAGTTTAAGCTGTCCAATAAGCTAGAAACTCTAATCCCAGATTATGAACTTAATCCTTGTTATATTGACTAGCTATAATCCAAATATTAGGGTCTCAGCTTTATTAAATAAACTATAAGCTAAGCTAGATCAGCAGTCATTTACCACAAAACAATCTGTGACAGCATATAGAAAAATTTGGCGCTAACTATTCTGATTCTCAACCAATCCAAACCAGCTCTTGCACAATGACTTTAGCAACTACAAGCAACCTAGAAATGCCAAAATGGGACTCTAAAGAAGCTCAGCTTATGCTGAGCTTATTTAGGGCAGTTTACACCACAAAAACCACTCAAAAAGCCAAGTTCCTATTAGTGAGCTAATACCCTTTAAGTACCTACTGAATCATGGTCATTACACCTTATTTTAGCTAAATCAAACCTTAATAACTTGCAATGGAACAGTAACAAGCTAAAACAACCTCAACAGATCTATAGCCAAAAACACCCTTAAAATCTGAAATAGAACTTTTAAACTTGAAACTGAGAATATAATCTAAACTACTGATATTCTAGTTCATAACTAACTTAATCAAACATAAACAAGCAAATTCTAATCCTAAATAAGCACTATTAAGCAGTTTACTCTAAATAGGCTATGCATGACACTAAATTGAACTTACAAGTGAGTTACTAGAGTAGTATAGATATGAACCAAACAAGGAACACCAGGTCTTTTCAATAAGCCCAAAAACACCCAAAAAGCTCCTAAGAACAGCAGCTTATCATCCAGAGCTTATTGCATAGCTTGTTTGACTTTTCTGTTTGACTTTTGGACTTTTTGAGATAACATCAGATTTGAACAAACTAAAAGCTTACACTAAGCTAATGAGCTTATATAAGCTTATACTACTTATAAAACAACTTATTGAAGCTGGTATTGATAACTATTTTTGGATTTTTAGTATTTTTGAATATATATTTTTTTAATTTTTGTAATAAATGAACACTTATGCAAATGAAGATTAAAATGAGGTGAAGAAAGTTAATAAAAGCTGAATAAGGCAGTAATAAGCTAAATGATCTTAACAACTGAAAACAGAATCAAAGGAAATTAAAATAAACTTTCATTCATTAAAACTTAAAAAGTTACAATAAGAAATTTTAAAAACTACAAAGCAAACATAAAATTGACAGCATAACACTAAAAAAAACTACATGATTACTGAGGAGGAAGAACCCTCTATTTATAGCCGAGCACCCTCACTGCCATGTCATCAATCCGCGTGAGTTTGTGTTAGTTTGAATCATCATCAGCCCTCAGATCATCCTTGAGCATCACTCATCAATCCTTAACCGTTTGATCAATTTTCGTGAGGTGTTCGGTCCAATAGAAAGCTGTAACGTAGCCCATTCGTGTGCTTCTTTGAGCTCTGACACCTCTGACATGCTTCTAGAAGTACGTTATTGGACCGTACTACCCTTAATTTTGGTAATTTAGCCGGAACAGTAACTAGGGTTCTTAGTTTATCTGGGTAATTGGGGGAAAGGGTAAAAAAATGCGCGGGTTTGTTTTTTTTTGTTTGACTGAATTTTATTTAAGTAGTTGACCGGGTTGGGTCGTGGGTGTGGATTCCGGGTTTATGGTTTTAGGTGTGGGCTGAGGTTAAAACTAGAATGGTTGGGCTTTTGGATTGTATTTTGGGTTTGGATTTGTTATATTAAATCCGGATTATGGGTTTTAGTTTAGATTTTTGGAGAAAATGATAAGGACTAGATGTGTAAATTCTGAAATCAAGGGACTGGTTTTGCCACTTTTCCAAAATAAATCCAAGGGCTTGTTTTGTCATTTAATGAAACTTTGAGGGTTGACTTTGACTTTTTGCTTCCCGGCATCGGCTATAAGTATCAATTCCATATCTCGTGCTCGGTTTGTCTTTTTATCTCGATATTTGTCCATTTTTACAATATCCATCCCTGCACAATCATAAACACAAAAACACGAGATATTTGGCATAATTGGTTAGTTTTTGGTCTATTTGGGTCCGGTTTTGGTCAAATAAAGGTATGTGTTTAAGCACATACCAAAATTCCCCCAGACTAAGATATTGCTGTGTCCTCACGCAATGTTATAAAAACACGTTTTTGAAACCAAAAATTTATAATATCTTTTTACTAACTTTGAAAAGTAGCAAAATTTTCAAAAGAGATTGAGAAATCTTAAGTTCTAAAAACTCCCCGATTTTCCTATTTATTCTATTTTTGTGTTTTTCTTATTATCATGTGACGGCTTTGTTGACAATCGTTATCTATCAATAACTTTTAGGGTCTTCGAGTAGGAAACACGACTCATAAAGAAGTGACCATACGGATAAAATTCGTCATCCTTGATTTTTCACGAGTCCCCAAACTAAGCTCAAAAACGAAATCATTGTTATTTACAAGTTAGATGCCAACACTACCCATGGAAGTTACTTGTGTAATTACCTCTTGCTCCCATTTTCCTAATTTGCCTCTATTTATTTTATTTTTGGTGAGAAATGAATTGCTTCATATTTTCTCGCTTCGATAGGTTTTTAGTCCGATAAAGATACTAAATTAAGACGCTAAGTAGTTTTCAATCTTCTCTCGAGAACCGTTGCTTTGAAAATGAGGTCCACATCAAGGTTTTTATTTATATTTTTGACTTTTGCATTTTTCATCATCATTTTTTTTTAATTACTAACTTTTCACTTGCGTACCCTAAACGACGGAGCTTCACGGTTTAGTTCCAAGACCTTACACCTTCCGGAATAAAGGATCCAAGGGTCGTTACAACGGAGTGTTCCAAGACTCTAGACATTCCTGAAATGAGGATCCAAGGTGGTTAGACCAAGACCTCACACATTCCTGAACTAGAGGTCCAAGGGCCGGTGCAAGAGGGTAGCCAAGACCTAAACGCCTTCCGGAAATAAGGATACAAGGCCCGATCTCGAATCCGTAGCTTAGAGCACTTAACTTATTATTATTAAACGTATTTATTAAGTAACCTTGATGTGTACCCAATTTTTAAAGCAATGATTCTTTTAAGAAGACCAAGAACTAATCATCGGCAAAACCTAACATCTTTAATTATTCTTACAATTATATATGGTGAAACAATTTTGTGGGAGCAAAAGGCTACAAGTAACTTCGATGAGCTATAAAGAGAACCAACTACTCCACGCTTAGCATCTAACTTCTAAATAAACTCTATCATTTCTCGTTCTTCGAAAATTTAAAATCTTAAATAATAAGATCCGCGAATGCTTAGCCGAATGGTTAAGGAGACAAGCTAGGGCTCAACACGCTCGATCAAGTCAGAATTTTATTCCTACTCTCACCAGCGGAAAGTCAACAAAATGTCAAAATTTATTATATTTTTGCAAAAAATTTTAAAATTTTCTCATTTTTTTTGGATTTTTTCAATTTTTTGAGGAAAAAAACGGGGTTGCATGAGTAAACGACAAAAAATGCAAGGCAAAAATCAGATCGAAAGATCACCCCCCAGACTAAAACGAGACATTGTCCTCAATGTTTTAAAGGTAAGGGTTCTCCTACATAAATCTAAGGCCGTTTATTAATTATGCCAAAGATAAACGTTAAACGATAAGATTTAGGATATCGGATGAGCAACGAATGATGAAACTCGAGTGGAGAGAAGGCAGAACCACGAGCACGAGAGTCTTCATTATTTGGGCAAATCCTGGACACAGCACAAACAACCACAAAACACGACAAATGGAAGAGGTAGCCCTCCTCACGTCACTTTTTAGAAAGAAAATAGAAAGGAAATAGAAGGATAAGCATGGGGTGCCTCCCACGAAGCGCTTGTTTTTTATCGAGTCGTATAGCTTAACTCGCCCCGAATTTAATTGTTCTTGGGGGAGCATGTGGAAGAGATACTCTCAATCGGACTTTCGGTCAAGAGGTTTGGATAGACATTGAAACATACGAAAGTTCTACACCGATGAGACACCCACGGTATTAAGAAAGAATAACCATAAATGGTAAAACCGGGGTCAAAGATGGTATCTTCACTCCCGAAGGAGTGAAACAGAGGAGAAATCACCGGATAGGTGAGAAAAGGAAGAAAGATTTTGATAACAATTATGAAGAAATCGTCATCCTCACACCCGGAAGAGATAAAAAGGGTGGGTAAATTATCAGGTATACGAACATACTCTTCAGAGATCTCATCCACCACTTTAGAAGTCACAACACCCGTATCGGGCTCGATATCAGAAAGAATTTCATCATCAGGTGGTTTAGCAGGTGGACGAGTGGGTGATGGATCAACGTGAAATGACTTAGTTTTAGGAAGTGAAAGGGGATCATCATTAAGCAATCTTTCAAGAAAAAGAACTTCCCTTTCTGAGTCATGGGAATCATCGAGGCGAGGTATTGGTAAAATCGGCTCATCAAATGTAGAGTCCTCGTCCTCAACGTTCTCTAACCCTCCATCGAAAAGAGGATTAACTTTGCAAGAAGTATACTCATCATTGAATTCAAAAAGAGGGTTAGAGAAAATCCCGGAAGTAACCTTAGAAACGTCAAGAGATTCACCATAAAATTGAAAATCACTTTCACTGTCGAATATTTCCTCAGACTCACTTGGGATTGGGACAAGGTTCTCAGCACTAGAATTTATGATTTCGTCCGACTCCTTTTCAGGAATAGTGTTAAGATTCTCGTCCCCCATTATGAGAGAGTCCTCTGGATCCATAGAAGGTAAGACGGGAGTGATTTCTGCTGACGAATTCTCATAATAATCCCGCATTTGGATAGAATCCTCATCATCATCATCAAAAGTTCGACAATATTGAGAACTTATTCTAGCTGCTTGTTCTTCAGCTAGAAGTTCTCCATAAGTTTTTCTGATGATTAATCGAATCCTTTAGAGCATTAAGAACATCAAGAATACCAATGAGAATTTCTCGAGGAATTTCTTGAGATGGTGTTTGAATCGTTTGGTGTTGTGGAGGTTGAGAATTGTTGATGCGTGGGTTTTGCAACCTTACAACAGGTTTTACCTCTCAAGGGATCTCAAGAGGCTTACAACCCCACCAGGCAGTGTACCTGACCGATTTAGTATAGTGTAGTGGTAAGTACGGGGGATTGATCGTTCTCCACAGGGAATAGTGTTCGTTAGGTATGAAAGGCTACTCTAATTAGGTCTAAGGGTTGAGGAAGATTCTTTTTATGTTTTTATATTTTTATGAAAGCAAGTAAAATCTCGGTTTTGAAGGAGTGGGCGGAATTAGTTGCTAGTCAACTAACCCAAATTACTACGAATGCAAATAAAATAAAACAACAAAAATGAAAATGTGGTGAGAAACTTATGTGTAGAGAAATGTGTTTACTTAGATTTCCTTACTCCCTAACTATCTTTTACCGGTTAATTAGTGTGTATTAGTCGCGTGGATGACGGGTGTATTCCTTAATACCATTCGTGGGGTGGCGTACTTACTTCCCCAACTCTACAAGCTCCTACTTCACTCCTATGTCGAGCCGGCTAGGAAGCTCCTAACATGGGATCACTAGAATTCGCTTGTGCATTAAATACAACCATAAAAACCTTTAGTACGCATTTGGTTCATGTTTCTTAAGACGTTCAAGCAAGTTACCGAATAGGAAGTTAGCCAGTTTTCTTAAGCCTAATATAGATAAACAATCATCCAATACAACTAATAACACATTAATAACCAATAATCAATAGCTAGGTTTCATTAGATCTAAGCAAACACAAGATAAATTTAGCCTAACATGTTAAACAAAAGACAAGAATAAGATAGAATCAAACAACACATAGACATATTGAATGATTAATTGATAACTTATCTTTCAATGTAACATGGAAGATCTCAAGGCAAAAAGCCTTGAAAAAGAAGCTGAATTCGTCCTAGGGTTTTCTCCCAAAATTCCACACACTAAGCTCTCTCTAATGACAAAAGATTAGAAAACTATATATAGATTTTTGGATCTGACGGCGTCACCTTATGGATTGTGACGCCGTCACCTCGCCGCTTTTAGGGTTCCCGGATGACCTTCTTGACGCCGTCCCTCTTTAGCTCTCCCAAAATCCATTCTGGCTTATCAAGGGTTGACGCCGTCGAACCTTGAACGTGACGCCGTCCCCTTTTGATTTAAGCCGTGACGCCCTTGATCAGGTTAAAGCGTGACGCCGTCAGAATTCCATGCTATTTTCTCTGGCTCATCATGAGTAAATTTCACGTCCACCTTTTCTTGCCAAGCCATGACGCCGTCCAGAGTAAATTGTGACGCCGTCAAAGGTAACTTTCAGCATGATTTTGAGACTTTGTCGTTTTCTTCACTTTTATGCTCCAAAAACGTCCAAAATGCCTCCTTTTCCAGATTTCTCCTCAAAAGTACCTAAAATGACAAAAGGAACGATTTAGGGCGATATTTGATCAAATAAATACGAATTAGGGCTTAAATGACCCCTTAAAAGCGGTACACTTTTCGCTTCATCAAATACCCTTACACTTGAGATTTGCTTGTCCTCAAGCAAATGCGCTTTTATTCTAATCAAAATACAAGTTAGGGGTCATTTAACGCTAATATAAAAGTAATTACAACAAATATTCGTTCCACTTTAATCATAATAAGCACGGAGATTACATACTAGCACCTCACAAGTAGTGTTTAGATACTCACATCTCTCAAGTGTCATCAACATAAATCTCATAAATGAAAACGGATAATATCTCTCACTACCTGTCATAGCAAATAGATTACCATAGGCTTGGGAAAGGATCGAAAACCTCCTCCACTAGGCGTAAGCACCTAAGATAAACTATCAAATAGGGCTTTTAAACGGGTTATAACGTTAGGTGTAGGGAAAAGGAAAACACGGTTTTGTTGGATAAGGGATATTTTACTGGTGGCGAGTTAAAGATCTTGATCAATTACATGTACTATACAATGTTGCTAAGCCAAGACTAGACTCGATCTTAAGCTAATGAAAGAAAATAACAAAATAACAAAAACATAAAATAAACATAAAATGAAACGGGATGGTAGTCCGTATGTTTTTTCTATTTTTCTTTTTCTCATTTTTTTGTATTTTTCTTGATTTTTCGATTTTTTTTCTTTTTTTTTTTTTTTTTTTTTTTTTTTTTTTTTTTTTTGCATACACTCTTGCCCTACCATCCAAAATAATACATCATAGGGGCATTGCATTCCCCTTACACTTGAACTTTTACATAACTTTACAAATACTATTCTAATGACTCGAATTAAGATAATTGAAAAATTTGGAGTACTTTTAAAACATTTAGCACATATGGGGGTAATAAATGATGTTCTTCCCCATTACTCCATTACACTAGTACTTTACCCATGAGTCCCAATCGTCCCAAAACAATATGTACAAGGATATGACTCGACTTAGCAACCATGTAATCAATTAGATAATTAACTTGGGTTTAAACAAATGTTGTCACAATAATGCACTAAAAATGAGTGCATACAAGGTAGGCTAAGGCGATTTGGGTGTACATTTTAGTGGGGTGTAAACAAATTCTTCCTTTAAGTAAAATGCTTAAAGGTCGAAACGAAAAGATAGGCTCTGAGGGTTGTACTAGGGGTATCGTGCACTAAAAATGAGTACAACGCAAAGGGTGTGGGAGAATTACTTGACCAATGTAGCCAAAGTAATTATAACAAAAACACAGGTGTAAAACAATGGGTTAATCCTAATGCCTCTTATCATGTAGTAAATCTAACTACACGAATGTAGTCTCACTTGTGGCCTCGGAATGGTCCTAACACAAGTTCTAGAATCTAAGTGCTACAGGTACACACATCATAGCATAAATGCTTTTCCTACCAATTCTAGCGGCGAACCTCACATATTTGGGGTGGAAAATTTTTTAGTGGTACGGTTTTTGTGCTAGTCATATAACTCCTATCCGTGAGACGCTCATTAAGATCAAAGTTTCACTCCTATATGTTGTAAAAAATTTTAAATTTGGCACTAAAATTGCCCTAACAAGTATTTATCTCAGTTTTATTACACATCTACCATCAAACAAACAAAAATCAAGCGTAATTGTATTCTCAAAAATCGTACTTTTACCCTCCCCTTACACTTAAGATGAACATTGTCCCCAATGTTCAAATAACAAGATGTAAAAGCAAAAAGTAAAAGAATGAAATCAAATACTCCCCTGATTCGCTCGGTGGATAATGAAGTTACACGGTTAGATCTTCCTCCAAGGTAATGTAGAAGCTCCATGACTAATGCATCGCCATAAGCTTGATTCCATAAACATCTCCTTGTCCAAAATAACCTGTTAAACCTGAGAAAACAAACAAGAAAAACCAAAGCATCAACCTGTACAAAGACAACTCACAACTAGGTGTAATTCCAGACTAAGAAATAAAACAATAAAAGATATAATGCTTGCGGAATGAATATTTTGCAGGTTCCTGGAGTTTATAAGTTGGAGATTTAATAAAAACTTTTTATGAAAACAAAACTTTCAAAAATTTATGAAAATTAAATCTGACGCCGTCAGGTTATAAACCCTGACGCCGTCAGAAATGATCTGACAAAATTCTCATGTTAAGTTTCCGGAAAATTTCTGGAAAAACCTTTACCTTACTTCCTGGAAATCCTGCAAAACATCATTATGACTCGATACAAGCATTTGACTCAAACAAATACTAATATGTATGCTAATTTAATATTATTACGATTCATGTTCATTTGTGTTCTAATAAACCGATTTAGATTTCCCTTACACTTATCTTTTGCAAAATACCTTTATATGTAATTAAGACGAAGTTAAAAACAAGATAAAGCATTTTCACAATTTAGTTTTGAACATGAATCAATAATAATAAAAATTAAACATGCATACGGAAACAAATAAAATCAAACAAACAAATAAATAAACACACAAAGCAAATAAAGCTTGGGTTGCCTCCCAGGAAGCGCTTGTTTTTGTTCGAGTCATGAGCCTGACTCTACCCTTATTTAATGGATAAAGGAGAGGTTTTCCCTACACTTAGGATTAAGTGTGGGTGAAAGTAGTGATACACACCATCATGGTGGAAGTATGCCGCGTGAGGAAAGAGTGGTGGATGGATTATATACTTAAAGGGGTGTGCTCCTTTCATCATAACCTTACCTAGTTCAATTTGGTCAATGGGTGAATTAAAGTTTTCTCCTAAAAAGGGATCATCTTCTATCAACTTCGAGAGATTCCTAGTTGAGAATCCATCTTGACCTAATAAACCCGGTTTAAACCCATAGTGTTTCTTGTGATTAATCATGAATGGGTGATGTAAGTATGAAAGGTTATGGTTCACTCCTATGTCAGCTTCCTCTCTACAAGGCTTAGAGTTTACTACCTTCAACATAAAACTACCCGGACTATATGGTTTGATGGGTGGGTCGGGACCTAATTTAATTCCTAAGTTCACATCTAAGGATGGAAGATTAGGTAACGGTTTTGGTTTAGGCTCCGGTTCATCAAAACTAGGAACTTCCATAGAACTAAAAGAAAGGTTATGACTACAAGTATTCAAACCTATTTCTTCTAGTTTTGTTTCTTCCAAAGGTTCTACTTCAATTGGGGTTCCTATAGTCCCTTCTACTTCTTCCGGGTAAGCCACGGGCGGTGTGTGTGTGCCTCAAATGATGGTAGGACTTGTGGGGTACTTGGTGGACTTATGTTACTTACCTCATCATTCCTAATGTCAAGCTCACCTATGTCCTCATCATGCGTTTTAGTAGGATCTAACCCTAACATTTTCCCTAGTATCTCTAGTGCTTCTCTAGGTATCTCAACATCTATATCCGAATCATAAGGATCATCCTCAATATTATGACTGCTATATTCAAATTGCCCAAAAGATTCATCATGTGTTTCTTGAGATTCATCGTCATCGATCATAAAACCTAGGTCTTTTTGATCAATGTGATCATGTTCGGCTAAATCCTTCGTCACATCAAGGTCACCTATGTGTTTGTTTTGTACTATGGCATTACATGACATCCACTTAGGTATCTCAACATTAACATATTCATCCCCAAACAAACTTGTTTCATGATCCTTGAAATTTGTGGTCAATTGACTTGTATTAATGTTTGTTGGGTTGTCTACTATATAATAATATTGGGCACAATTCTCAATAGCTTCCCATGCTTCCTCAACACTTAATTCCCTAAGATCCCTGCCGGCAATATGGTAAATGTCCCTTTGGGCATGTCGGTCGACATGATTGTAAAAGATTTGAGTTAGGGACCAAAAATCGAAGTTATGATGAGGGACTTTTTGGAGTAAATATTTAAAACGAGTCCATGCATCATAGAGAGGTTCATCTTTATGTTGTTTAAACATCAAGATGTCATATGGAGTGGGTGAATTACGTGGTTGGTAATATGGTGGATTCGCGTTCTCCATAATGGTGAACGGAAGAGTCAATGGAAATTACGAACAAACACACAAAGAAAAATAGATAGACTAAAGAAAACCGAAAAAAAAAAAAAAAAATAAAAATCTCACTAGAAAGGAATCTAGTGAGTAGACCTAATAAAATAAAAATTCAACCTAAACAATAACTATTCCCCGGCAGCGGCGCCAAAAACTTGATGCGTGGGTTTTGCAACCTTACAACAGGTTTTACCTCTCAAGGGATCTCAAGAGGCTTACAACCCCACCAGGCAGTGTACCTGACCGATGTAGTATAGTGTAGTGGTAAGTACGGGGGATTGATCGTTCTCCACAGGGAATAGTGTTCGTTAGGTATGAAAGGCTACTCTAATTAGGTCTAAGGGTTGAGGAAGATTCTTTTTATGTTTTTATATTTTTATGAAAGCAAGTAAAATCTCGGTTTTGAAGGAGTGGGCGGAATTAGTTGCTAGTCAACTAACCCAAATTACTACGAATGCAAATAAAATAAAACAACAAAAATGAAAATGTGGTGAGAAACTTATGTGTAGAGAAATGTGTTTACTTAGATTTCCTTACTCTCTAACTATCTTTTACCGGTTAATTAGTGTGTATTAGTCGCGTGGATGACGGGTGTATTCCTTAATACCATTCGTGGGGTGGCGTACTTACTTCCCCAACTCTACAAGCTCCTACTTCACTCCTATGTCGAGCCGGCTAGGAAGCTCCTAACATGGGATCACTAGAATTCGCTTGTGCATTAAATACAACCATAAAAACCTTTAGTACGCATTTGGTTCATGTTTCTTAAGACGTTCAAGCAAGTTACCGAATAGGAAGTTAGCCAGTTTTCTTAAGCCTAATATAGATAAACAATCATCCAATACAACTAATAACACATTAATAACCAATAATCAATAGCTAGGTTTCATTAGATCTAAGCAAACACAAGATAAATTTAGCCTAACATGTTAAACAAAAGACAAGAATAAGATAGAATCAAACAACACATAGACATATTGAATGATTAATTGATAACTTATCTTTCAATGTAACATGGAAGATCTCAAGGCAAAAAGCCTTGAAAAAGAAGCTGAATTCGTCCTAGGGTTTTCTCCCAAAATTCCACACACTAAGCTCTCTCTAATGACAAAAGATTAGAAAACTATATATAGATTTTTGGATCTGACGGCGTCACCTTATGGATTGTGACGCCGTCACCTCGCCGCTTTTAGGGTTCCCGGATGACCTTCTTGACGCCGTCCCTCTTTAGCTCTCCCAAAATCCATTCTGGCTTATCAAGGGTTGACGCCGTCGAACCTTGAACGTGACGCCGTCCCCTTTTGATTTAAGCCGTGACGCCCTTGATCAGGTTAAAGCGTGACGCCGTCAGAATTCCATGCTATTTTCTCTGGCTCATCATGAGTAAATTTCACGTCCACCTTTTCTTGCCAAGCCATGACGCCGTCCAGAGTAAATTGTGACGCCGTCAAAGGTAACTTTCAGCATGATTTTGAGACTTTGTCGTTTTCTTCACTTTTATGCTCCAAAAACGTCCAAAATGCCTCCTTTTCCAGATTTCTCCTCAAAAGTACCTAAAATGACAAAAGGAACGATTTAGGGCGATATTTGATCAAATAAATACGAATTAGGGCTTAAATGACCCCTTAAAAGCGGTACACTTTTCGCTTCATCAATTGTCAAAACCGGAAGTATTATAGCAAGGATTAGGTTCATAGTAATTTTGACCCCACGGTTGATATTGATAATCATTATGATGACCCCCACAATTTGTACAAGAAAAATTCAGTGTATCATTGAAATATGGTTCTTGCTCGTAAAAATTTTGAGGAGGGTGATTGAAATTGTTTTGAGGATAATTGGAAATGTTCGGATTAAAATCATAATTGTATGATTTTTCGGCTTCCGAAGCACAAAACGAACAAAATCCATTGATCAAATTTCTACCACACCTCTCGCAAGTACACCGTTGACAATAAGTCGATGTCGGATCTAACGGATTTCCACACCCATCGCAATAACGTTGATCGAACGAAGATAAATCGGGCTGTGGAGGATAGTCGGAGAAATTTGGCGGTTCATTGCAAGAATTTGGATTAGAATCATAAACGAATGAATTTTCAGCTTTCGAAGAGTAACATATACAAAGTCCACGACTCAATCCACATTCGTTGCAAAAACATCGGTCACAAAGTGAATTATTTCCCAACGGTTCTCCACATATAAAGCAATTATACTGAGTGAGTGAAGATGGCTGGGGTTGTGGAGGGTGTTCGGAAAAACTTTGAGAATTATCGATGGAATTAAGCTCTCTTTTGAGGGCTACTTCACACCAATAACAAGATCCTCTTGGGTTGTGATTTCCACACCGCTCACACTTACACTTTGAACACTGAAGACTGTCAATCAACGGGCTTTTACAATCAAAACAGTGATAGCCCAATGACGACATAAGAATTAAACATAAGAGGGATAAAGAGATAGAATTAAATGGATGAGAGACTTAAGAAGAATATTTTTGGATTTTAAAATTTAGAAACATGGAAAATCACAAAAGAAAAATGGAAAATAAATTTGAAAAGAAAATCTTTTTGGATTTTTATATTAAAGGAAAGTTAAATCATAATATTTTTGGTGATCGTTTTATCAACCGTACTCGTTTCTTTCAAAACTACGCGCAGCGTGGCGGGAGAGAAGAATGGATCTCTCTTCAGTCTGCAATTTAATGTCAAGACTTCCTTAAACCCCGTAATTAGGTTGTAGTAAAGAAATAATCCAAGTAACGTTTAACTACACGATCTCTTTTGTTGTTTATTCGGAATGGTTTACAACGCCCTCTCGAGAGCGAGGATATATTATTTTTGGTATTTTTGAAAACACTTTAGGAAAAGTGTTTTATTTATTTTCTTTTTGTATTATTATTATTTTTTTTTCTTTTATAAAAACGAGAAACTTCCGAGGAAGGGTCTTCAAAACACGATTCAACGAACGAAATTCAAACTCTTCTCAAGCCTTCCCCGGCAGCGGCGCCATTTTTTGATTTAGTCATTTTTATAGTATAATTATTTTCCAAAGAAAATACAACGAATGTATTTCCCCGGGTCGTGATCCCAACGAAGGTTGAAGTCGAGTCGTCGTTTACGTTGTCGAATTTGTGCCGTGAATGTGTGAAAAGAGAGTGATGATTGGTGATTATTACTACGAAATATGAAACAATAAATAAAAACAACTAATCAAGCTAAGGGGACAAGTATACTAAGCATATAATCCTAATAACGAAAATTGGAATTTAAAAAATGTTACGCGACGAATTGTAAAAACGTAATTAAAAACAAATTTCTAAAATTTAAATCCTAAAAACGTAAAATGATTTTTCCTAAACTCTAAATATAAAAAGAAAATTTTATAAAAAATAAAGTTTTTTTTTTACTTTTTATTAATTTTTTATGAATTTAAAACTGATTAAAACTATTTAAATGATTTAAAAATAGTAAATGAAATTGGAAAAATATAAAACTTTGCAGAAAAAGCAGAAATGTTATTTTGAATCTAAGAAAAATAATATTGGAAATCTACTAGACACTAATAAGCAGAATGTGACAATAAGCAGTAGGGAAGTAAGCAAAAAATAAGCAAAACAGACCCAAAAATTATCACAAGCTAGAAAACAGATAAACACACTATAAGAAGCATAAAACTACTGAAAAGGTTCAAATAAGCTATAAAATTAAGCAGAAAAGCAGAAGAACAGTAGCAATATTAGAATAGCAGCAGTGATCAACAAGCCACTTTGCAGCTTATGTATAAACCAAGCAGAAGCTTATTTGGGGGATCCAAGGGCACAAGCTAAAAGGTGATACCACAATCTTCTTAAATTCCAAAAATGCCCAAAATTAAACCACAATTGCTATCTTAATTGAAGCCAATCACAGGTGCTCATGGAACATAAAAGACTGCAGGCCTAAGAGCAATGCAATAGTGGCTATTTTGCAGACCTAGTTTAAGCTGTCCAATAAGCTAGAAACTCAAATCCCAGATTATGAACTTAATCCTTGTTATATTGACTAGCTATAATCCAAATATTAGGGTCTCAGCTTTATTAAATAAACTATAAGCTAAGCTAGATCAGCAGTCATTTACCACAAAACAATCTGTGACAGCATATAGAAAAATTTGGCGCTAACTATTCTGATTCTCAACCAATCCAAACCAGCTCTTGCACAATGACTTTAGCAACTACAAGCAACCTAGAAATGCCAAAATGGGACTCTAAAGAAGCTCAGCTTATGCTGAGCTTATTTAGGGCAGTTTACACCACAAAAACCACTCAAAAAGCCAAGTTCCTATTAGTGAGCTAATACCCTTTAAGTACCTACTGAATCATGGTCATTACACCTTATTTTAGCTAAATCAAACCTTAATAACTTGCAATGGAACAGTAACAAGCTAAAACAACCTCATCAGATCTATAGCCAAAAACACCCTTAAAATCTGAAATAGAACTTTTAAACTTGAAACTGAGAATATAATCTAAACTACTGATATTCTAGTGCATAACTAACTTAATCAAACATAAACAAGCAAATTCTAATCCTAAATAAGCACTATTAAGCAGTTTACTCTAAATAGGCTATGCATGACACTAAATTGAACTTACAAGTGAATTACTAGAGTAGTATAGATCTGAACCAAACAAGGAACATCAGGGCTTTTCAATAAGCCCAAAAACACCCAAAAAGCTCCTAAGAACAACAGCTTATCATCCAGAGCTTATTGCATAGCTTGTTTGACTTTTCTGTTTGACTTTTGGACTTTTTGAGATAACATCAGATTTGAACAAACTAAAGCTTACACTAAGCTAATGAGCTTATATAAGCTGATACTACTTATAAAACAACTTATTGAAGCTGGTATTGATAACTATTTTTGGATTTTTAGTATTTTTGAATATTTTTTTTTAATTTTTGTAATAAATGAACACTTATGCAAATGAAGATTAAAATGAGGTGAAGAAAGTTAATAAAAGCTGAATAAGGCAGTAATAAGCTAAATGATCATAACAACTCAAAACAGAATCAAAGGAAATTAAAATAAACTTTCATTCATTAAAACTTAAAAAGTTACAATAAGAAATTTTAAAAACAACAAAGCAAACATAAAATTGACAGCATAACACTAAAAAAAAACTACATGATTACTGAGGAGGAAGAACCCTCTATTTATAGCCGAGCACCCTCACTGCCATGTCATCAATCCGCGTGAGTTTGTGTTAGTTTGAATCATCATCAGCCCTCAGATCATCCTTGAGCATCACTCATCAATCCTTAACCGTTTGATCAATTTTCGTGAGGTGTTCGGTCCAATAGAAAGCTGCCACGTAGCCCATTCGTGTGCTTCTTTGAGCTCTGACACCTCTGACATGCTTCTAGAAGTACGTAATTGGACCGTTGATCCGTACTAAATAGTGTATATAAATAAATATTATGCAGACGGATACACGTGAATAAATACAAATCACCCCTTTAGGAAAAATGATACTTGCAAAAACTCACGTTTGTGTGTGTGACCAGGTGAGTGATTACCCGGGTCGTGTCCCAACGAGGTGTGAATGGACGATCGTGAAAGGTTCGAGATTAAAGTGACTGATGATATGGAATATGGAATTTTGCTTTTTTAATTCTAATTTTAACAAATGAGAAACTAATTCTCACGGGAAAATTAATAAGGTTTAAACAAATTAAACTAAAAACGCGTTACGGGAATTATAAAAACGCGATTAAAAAGTGAAATCTATAAAAATAAATCCTACAAGTACCAAATTATTTTTCCTAAGTCCTATATGACAAAAGAAAATTTTACAAAAAAGATTTGTATTTTTCTGATTATTATTTAATTTATTATGAATTAAAAACTATTTTAAACTAATTAAATTATTAAAAATACTAAAACTATAAGGAAAAATCTGAAACTTTTTGTAAAATTACTTAATGATGAAACAAAGCTAAGAAAAATAAGGACAAGTGCTCAGCTTATTTTAATAAGCTGCTATAAGCTAAAAAGCTACGGATAGCTTAAATGGAAACAAGTGATAAATAAAAAAGAGTGCAAAGGTTTAATGAAAAAGACCCAAGGGCAGTTGGTAGAGTGTGTGTGTGTTTATCTGAGAGACCAGGGTTTGAATCCCACCCCTGACTTTTTTTTGCTTTTATTTTCTTTTTGTGATTTTATGATTGAAATAGATTAAGCACAAGTTAATAAGCAAATTTGATAACTACCACTTTTTATGAAACTCACTAATAAGCTCAGAAATCAGCTATGATTGCTGATCAGTGGGCAAAAATGGAAATAAGCCCAAGGATTGGCCAAATTACTGATAAGCTATGCAATAAGCTAAAAGCAAAGATGAAATAAGCAAAACAACAAATAATAAGCTAAGATGAACACTGATTAAGCACTAGAAATCAAGAACAAGCACTGATTAATCACAAATTAAGCACAAAAATTGCTGAGTGCACAGGGCACTTATTGGATTTCTAGGAAATTTCAAGCTTAATTTTAAGGACTTAAAAAGCTACTAAACACCACAAAGACTAATTATTCTAAAAATTCACCTACTGAGGATTAAATAAAACCAAAAATCAGAACAAGAGGAGCTCATTTAGGGCTTTTGGATAAGCTGAGAAAGTGGCTAATTCACTGCAAGTATGCACTGATTTACTCAGTGTATGCTTGTTGTGATAGCAGACTTTTGAGCTTATTTTAAAGATCAAAATAAGCTAAACTAGGTTCTGGGAATGGTAATAAGCAAATATCACCTAACATACTACTGAGAAAATCAAAATTTAAGTTTTAATTAACACAAATAAGCTCTTAAATTGGGTCTAGAAAATTGTTGCAGACCTGCTGATATGGGTTTTGATGTCTGTTTTGTGCAGAGGGCACAAATCAAGGTGAGGCTTAACCAACTTTTACAAGTACTCTAAATGCAATCAAAAGACCCCAGAAAAGCTACCAATGAGGTCCAAATGAGCAATAAGCTATACTAGGCTTATTTGATCAGTCCAAGCTCTATGATTTCCACAGATGGCTCAAAACCATCAAAACAATCCATTTAACTCTAAAAATCATACAAACAGCTTATATTACCTATTTAATGCAAGATCAAAGTTGGCTAAATGGCAAATGCACAGTAACACCTAGTTTGACCCTTTTTGACTTATAAACCAAACAGTCCTTATTGGGACTGATTTAGAGCTTTTAACTGCAAACCACTAATTTAAGCTATAAAATTGATTAATAATTGATTATCTAACTTAGTTAACTCCTAATAAGCAACTTCCACTACAGAAATAAGAACTAATAAGCTAACACCTATATATGACTTATTGACTGATTTTAAGTTTTTAATGGAAAATGAGATTTAAGATTAAACTAATTATCAAACCTAGCTAATATTACTCCAAATACCACAGATAAGCAAGAAAATAACAATAAGCACACAGATAAGCTAAAGAACAGTTAACTAGGAAATTATGCAAAAAATTGGAAATAGCTTACAACTGATTTGCTATGGAACATAGAACTAAAAGAACAGAACACAACTAGCTTGTCAATGACAAGCTAGAAACCCAATTTCAGCTTTTCTGAATAGCTTATTTCACCAGAAGAGCTTATTTGGTCCAGGTTTGACTTTCTTTGACTTTCTCCATTTCTTGAATTTAGAACAGATTATCACTAATATAAACTTACAACAAGCTATGATAAGCTTGTATAAGCTTATAACAAGGATGTGAAGTGTTTGTGTTTGATTCTTAATAGAGCTTGAGCTTAATTCGAATTAACAAAAACTTGGATTTCTATTATAACTGAAACTGAGTACAATACTGAATTACAAGAGAGTTAATAACTTAGGAACAACTTGAATTAACAACTGGAATTGAAAATTACAATAAGTAAAAGACTGATAAGTAAAAACGATTAATAAAATTAACTACTTGCCTTTAAAGGCTTACAGAGGGTCCTATATATACAAAACTAAGATGGGATATGTCTAATCTTCTTCTCTGATCCATTCTGCACCCTTGGATTGGTCTGAAGTGATCTCAGCCTTTGAAACTGAATTTGGCGCCAAAATTGAGATAGTGGAAAAATCCACTATCTCTGATGGAGTGAAATGGGGAAGAAGCATTAATTGCTTTTGGTTTGTTAGGTAGAGTGTTGAGGAGGAGGGGGTGGTGTCAGAAAAATACTGTGGGTGAGGTGGTATGGTTTAGTTTTGGCGGGGTGGTATTGAAGGAGATGAGTTTGACCGAAGTCAAACTCTGGGTATTAACTCAGGATAGGGGTTGGGCTATTTGGGAGATTGGGCTTGGGTTTATTTTAGTGAGTGGGCTAGGTTTATTAGTTGGGTTGGGTAGTGTTTAATTTTGGGTTTATGTAAGATAGGGTCCGGTTTGGTTTGTTAATTAAACACAAGGACCATTTTTGTAATTTATGAAGTTTTGAGGGGATGAACTTGCCAATTCTTGAAAACTTTCATCCAGGGACTAATAGTGAACATATTTGATTTCCCAAGGACTCATGTTGACTTATCTTCCAAATTAAACCTTCAGGGACTAATTCTGCCAATTTATGAAACTTCAGGGACTGAAACTGTCAATTTTGTAAACTTAGCTTGTTTTTCACCTGTTTTCAATCCTTTTGTACCTGAATCATATAAAAACACATTGTATGGATATTTGTAACATTATGTGACTTTTCAAAGTGTTTTTGGCTGTTTTTGCAGTTTAAATGGGAATAAAATGATGAGTATTAGACACTCATCAACCGTACTACCCTTAATTGTGGTAATTTAGCCGGAACAGTAACTAGGGTTCTTAGTTTATCTGGGTAATTGGGGGAAAGGGTAAAAAAATGCGCGGGTTTGTTTTTTTTTTGTTTTTGTTTTTTTATTTTATTTTATTTTTGTTTGACTGAATTTTATTTAAGTAGTTGACCAGGTTGGGTCGTGGGTGTGGATTCCGGGTTTATGGTTTTAGGTGTGGGCTGAGGTTAAAACTAGAATGGTTGGGCTTTTGGATTGTATTTTGGGTTTGGATTTGTTATATTAAATCCGGATTATGGGTTTTAGTTTAGATTTTTGGAGAAAATGATAAGGACTAGATGTGTAAATTCTGAAATCAAGGGACTGGTTTTGCCACTTTTCCAAAATAAATCCAAGGGCTTGTTTTGTCATTTAATGAAACTTTGAGGGTTGAATTTGACTTTTTGCTTCCTGGCATCGGCTATAAGTATCAATTCCATATCTCGTGCTCGGTTTGTCTTTTTATCTCGATATTTGTCCATTTTTACAATATCCATCCCTGCACAATCATAAACACAAAAACACGAGATATTTGGCATAATTGGTTAGTTTTTGGTCTATTTGGGTCCAGTTTTGGTCAAATAAAGGTATGTGTTTAAGCACATACCAATTGTCGATCAATAATATGGGAGTATTGTTGAATTAAGGCAAATGTGAGAGATTGGTTATATTCTTTGAATAGTAAGGATGTGTCCACCAAACTCACATGTTATCCACGTGCTTTGGATATTGGATTTCCCCAAACCCACGAGTCATCACTTTATGGATCGGCGTCATTAAGTGATATCTCGCAAATGGTTATTTTATTTGTCCTCTGACTTGAGATGCAAGCAGGTCTTGCATGTGTGGATCTTTCCTCTTGACTATAGTCAAACGCTATCCTGAACAAGGTGGTTATAAAGGCTATTCTCAGAAGTTGGTTGAAGCACATGAATGACACATGTAGTCAAAATAGAATTTGTTCCTCCACTTGTCTTCTGGAGCATGATACTACTGGGCCCCTCGCTGAATTAATAAGATGTTTGCATGGCCGTGCCCAAAGTGTAAATCAAGATGATGCTTGTTTTACGTTTGGTAATCTTGATTAATTTCTAAAACGAGAAACAGAATAGTTGAGCAATATGGAATGACTTTGATCCATATCCATAGTTCAACAAGTATCTGAAACAAAAGGATAATTTAAAATTGTAAACCATTTACCTAGTTGTTTTATGAAACCACACTCAGGTATTTCTGGGAGCAATGCGGTGTTGCTAGACACTTAGCATTGTTAGTATACATTATTGATTATTACGATCGCAAGTGGGAGCTATTGGTTATGCGTTCGGGGCACACACGTATAAATTTAGAGAGCGTTTATTAAATATAATTAATATGTTTAATGTATACTATTAATTATAATTAATATAATCCACGAAATATACATAACGGTCGTTAGTCCGTTAGTGTAACGTTTAACGGTCGTTAAGTCCGAAATTGGCTTGTATTGTACATGTTTATTTCACAAGGACTAAAAAGCAATATGGAGGCCCATGTACCCCTAGGGGTTGGCCGGCCATATTGGGCTAGGGCAAGAGGAGGTAGCTTTTTTCCTAAGCTACCCTATTAGTATAAAAGGAGGCCTCTAGGTCTTCATTTACACACACCTAAAATCAAAGCTTTCTTTGATCTTCTCTTCTTGTCTCCCAAAATCGTCCAGCACCCCATTGTAAGGGAGTTGGCTTTGTTTCTTCTCTACGACTAGCATTCGTGTTTAGTTTGTAAGCTCGTGGGTTAAGCACTAGCATCCTAACGCTCTTGTTAGACGCGTAGTGTGAGTTTTCGATAGAGATCAACTCACTATAGTTGATTAGGGTTTCGTGGTGATACAAGATCCGTTGGAGTGTTCGTGATCAAGGTCAAGACTTGGTGGTTATCTATTTTTCAATAGATTCGAGGTTAGTATTTATTATGTGTTTTAATTATGTGTTTTAATTCATAACATTAAATATAGATCCATCCGCTGCGTACTCGTGATATTGATGGTTTAATCAATATGAAATCCCAACATCTAAAGACTACACAAATGAAGGTTATAAAGGTGAATTTATGAGTTTTATTTTCTCTCTTTCAACTCAAGAACACAAGATATATATATATATATATATATATATATATATATATATATCATGTATTATTTTTATTTATTTTTTTCATTTTACATTCTTCAATTTAAAGAACATAAATTTGTATGTCTATTTTTCTATTATCTAATCATTTCTTTCCTCACTTGATTATATCATATCTATTCCATTAACAAAAATATCAAAATCTTAGTGTTAAGGTTAGGTAATGATTTCAGACTATTACTAATCTACTAGCTAAAAAGGCAAACAATGCACATTTGTTACACGATTAATTGTTGGACAGTTTAATAAGCATGATGCATATTTATATTTATGCTTTTATAAAAGAAAGATGTGAATTTGACAATATTCCTAGCTTGTAGATACCTTTATGAACACACTACATAACGCATGTACAAGTTTCGATAATATTCAATGAAATATTTGTACGATAGATAGAAATTCGTTACAAAGGCATGCTACTGATTGTACGATACCCTCAAGCGAATAAAAATATGCGACCTTTCTAAAAATGGACGACATTCGAAAAGAAAAATAAAATAAAAAATTTGTCATCTGTGAAAAATTGAGGTTTTATGGACTCGGAATTTTTCTAAAATGTTTTGATCGCTTGTATTTCCTTCAGTTGGATAAAAGAAAATATATATACAATCTTCACGAGTGATAGTGTGGTATGTGAACAAAAGCAGAAGCTGGAGCTTTATCTTAGATATGTTTGATCAATTGGAAACCAAATCTAACAAATACACAAAATTAAAGATAAATGTAACACCAAAAACTCAAACATGCATCTATCAAAAGCCACTCTTAGGTAGCTTATCTTTTAAAAACTCTTATAAGATTATGTACCGAACAAAGCTTGCACAATAAACTATCTTATTTTAAAATCTCAAGCTCGCAAAAATCTTACAAGCTCTCAAGTTTTGTTTTGTTGATATTAAATGCAATACTGGTACAAACACTACAATAGACAAAAATTCGTTACACAGTCCTGCTACGGATTGGATGATATGGCACCCTGAAGCGGATAGTATCGGGTGACCTCCTATAAATAGTCATAGTTCGAAAACCTTATTAAAATATGTAAAAAATTTTATTTGAATAAAAAATTGGTTTCTTTTGGATCCAAAAGTCTTCTAAAATTGGTTATTTGAATAATGATCTAATCGAGTTCATATTGGAGTTCCAGTTCAATAGAAGTTCAACTTGTTTCGTATCCTATATATCTTTGCATATGCTTCTTAAGATTATACATGTCAGGGATTCACATATTCAATATTACTCGAAGTGGGCCTTTCTAAAAGCCCTTCAAATCAAACTTTGAATGAGCCCACATTTTGTTTATGTTGATAACTTTTGGGGCCAATCAAATCATTGTCCGGTTTGATTTCAAAGTTTTTCTTGCTAAAAAACCACCCAGTTATCTATTTATTTTCTCTTTGGTGTACATTTTTCTTTCTCTTATAAAGTTATAAGCATAGACAATGTTGGCATCCATGTGGTTTTGTTCTTGCTCAATGGAATATAAATACTTACTTTTCTCGTCATAAAAATCACAAACATTTAAATTTATTTATTGTACAACAACTGAAAATGTTTAGTTACCTTTGAGCAGCTCATGAAGGTAGTACAAATTATTTCAAACACAACTGACATTTCAAAAGAAAACAATCACAATTATTTGGGCTAAAATATGGCAAACATCTATTATTACAAAGACACACAACACACACATAAGTTGACACGTGCTTAATACATTATTCCACTGCTCTGCTTGCCAAAAATGCTTGGTCCGTAAGTGGACCAGACTATCTCAACGAGTAGAGGAAATTGAAGCAAGGCTTACAAACCCACAGGAATGCTTGTTATCAAAATAACTGGAGCTGCAATCCATGTCACTTTATCATGAAGCAAAAGTGCAAGAGTTGCACCAAATGCTATCATAGTAGCTGCTATGGACAAGAATAAGGACGCAAGCCCAATCGTCAATCTCTTTGGCAGGGTGTAAAGGAAGTCAATTTCTGCATAGCGTGAAGTAAGTATTCCTAAAAACATCAACAATGAAGTAGATGATGAAAATAATGCAAAGGCGTTTGATATCATAAAAAGTATAAACGCTCTTTCATCCAGGAATACAGGTTTCCCATCATCTTTATTTCCACCAGGGACTGTGATCGCAGCTGAGAATGTAATTGTGACTATGAGTGCTGCTACAACGGTACTTGAAGTTGCCATGCCTTTCATCCATTTTTGGCCTTCTTTAAGTAAGTCTTTATGTTCATCCGTGAAAAGCATCCAAGGGGTTTTTCCATCTTTGTTTAAAGATTTTACATGCTCGGGCTCTACAAAAGTCTCAACTTCCTGCATATAATTAACAATGCATGTTATCTGTTAAGTGGAAAAGCAAACTGCACTACTGACTACAATATAAAATGTAGATGGTCGGGCTTTTGTTGCCCCTTAAAACTTCTATAAGGGACAACAACCGTTGTCACCCTATGTGTAAATGGTATTAGTATAATCACCTTGTACCATTGAAGTTCACTCTGCAACTGCAAAGCTGCACCAGTTATTGTACTTAGTCGATGAGGTGGGGCCAACTTTGCAGTAATATGTAAAGCATTCTCTTTTTCTTTTTCATGAAGCTCACTTGCTGCAAACGCCTTGTGTCCAGAAATTTGGTACACAAGATTGTATACTTGTACTTGACGCTCTTTGATGGCTAAATGGAAAAAGTTATACCCTTCAAATTCATACCAGATTATGCCTGGGTAGGCTACTATGCACTCCTCAATAAGCTCATAAATCCCATATTTTACTGCTTCAGCTATTGCAGATCCTAATACCTTTCTAGCATGTACCAGATCTTTTTCTTCTATCACAATTTTCCATAAATGTTTCATAATCACATTGCTCATTTCATTTTTTATTTTGTTATCTTGGATATTCTTGATTGCTGGAGCTACAATAATACATATTACATGATAAAAAAAAATTATAAATGACAATAAACAAATTACAGTAATAAATGCTTTAACTTACCCCATGTTTTGGCGTACTTAAAAGCTGATTGTAACTTCTCTAGCCTTGCCAACTTCGAAAAAGTAAATAGATTTGTGATGCATATATCTTATGAGATAGTTAGTTCTCGCTCAAAAAAGAAAAAAAAAAAAAAAACATTAATTAACACGTCTTGAAATTGGAATGCATGAAATACAATACAGTCATGGGGTGTTTGGGATTGCTTATTATAACATTTGTTTAAACGGATAAGGTTTTCCATATTTAGGAAGGTTACGCAAGGAGGGCGGGTTTTATACTCAGATTTACATGGCCTAACTGGGTATCCCCGTCATTGTTTCAGACCTTTTTCCTGATCACCTCGCAAATGTGTATCTAGTGAGGTTAAAACCCTCTTCCTCTTGTGAGGGCATCATGTGCTTTACCGACCACTAGGTCACTTTGGTGTTGGTTCTATCTATTTCTGTAAAACAATTTTTAAAACAAGAATATAAAAACTACTTAATAATAAAATAAACAGTTTTATTAAACAATCCCAAACACCTTTAACACAATGTACCACAAATAAGAAGTTTTATAAGCAATACTAGCTAGGCACCTCCTTATACCTCTAAAAAATCGTCAGATGTCACTTGCTCTAGAATTTCGATCCCGATGATAGGCATCCCTTGCATCAGTTAAAAGAAACACAAAGATTTAAAACATATAAACTAATCTTACTAACATTAGAGTATACCATCAAATGCATAATTTATGAAATAAAATTATACGCATAGTTAATTTGGTGGTTGATATGCATAATTTTCACATCCTTCAAGTCTACGGGAGAGCCTCATGTATGCAGTATGGATTTAGATCTTGTTTGGGACGATTTCGGCCAATCTCCTAATAAGGTAGATTTTATTCTCGTTTTAGTATGTGTGTGTTTGGTGGACTAGAACAAATACAGTACCTTGTTAGCTAGCTAGCTAGCTAAGCTACTTTGGTAAATGGTGGCCGAGCATGAGTGTTACCATAAGAAGAAAAATACTCGGTAGAATAAAAAGAGACTAACTTATATGGATAAATGAGACGACCCCAAAATCCAAGCCTTCGCCTGTTTCTGCTAGGAAAAAGTTCTGGTTTGGTAGCTAATGCTTCTAAAGCATTGGGTTTTATTTCGTCAGACTGGCTTATATAAAGTATCTCCAATGCCAAATCTGCATAATAATCAAAGTAAAATTTTCTACTAAAGATTTGACTCAAGATAATGCGCGCTGTATTTCAAACGTACCAAGTAATCCCGTCTGAATTGCGGAAATAACGAGATCCCCCTTTTCATCATCTCTCATAGTAATTGTTTTAATAAAGACCTCATCAATCATATCCTTCCTTCCTAGTTTTGCGGCCAATAGCAATGGTGTATAACCACTGCTATTCTTAACCGATGACATCGTCGTAAATGGCAAACACCTCTCCATAAGTCTTGCATCCTTCATATTCCCAACCTTAGCCGCATAATGGAGTACGTTGTTTCCACTCTTGTTCACGCCACACCACTTATCACGATCAAGGGGCGTCACATTGTTCAACAACTGCTCAACAAACTCATGGGAGTTATTCGTTCCCACAACTATCATTAAAGGCGTGTCCAAACGCTCATTGACCATCTTGGTCATTAGTTCCGGTGTTTCTATAAATAGCCTGCGTACGTCATCCCAATTGTTACTTAATGCAGCTCTGTAAATCTGGAGGTCGGTTTCTGCGAATACATAAGTCATTTTGATAGTGTTTGTGTGATGTATGTGGATCAATCACTAGATGGCGTTAGTATTTAAACTCCAAATTTGGAATCTGTCTTCTTTAAGCTAATGTTTGGATACTTGTTAACTCGAGTTGACTCGGTGAGTCACCCAACTCGTACTGAGTTCGAGGGTTTCACGGCGAAATATAATAGATCCATACGGAAATATAAATTAGGATTTATAATCAAAAACGTTTGAAAATAGAAATTAGGGTTTTAGGGTTTCGGATTTAAAAAGAAATGGAAATATAGGGGGTGTGGGTTTACCGAGAGAGAAGGATAAGAGGTGGAGACACGGCGGTGGGTAGTGGCGTGACGGTGGTGGTGGCTGTGGTGCTTCGATCTACGGTCAAAAGAACTCCGTGGGTCTTCAAATGCTCCAGATAGGATCAGGAAGGCCTGATCTATGTTTTGGGGTGATAAGATGGTTCGTCGGAAAATTTTCTGGTGACGGTGGTTGCCGAAGACGTCGGTGGTTGCCGGAGACGGCGGTGGTTGCCGGAGGGGATGGCCGGACGTGAGTGGGAGAGAAAAGAGAGAGTTATGTGTGATATGTGTGTGTGAAATGAATAAAAATATAAAAATTTTGGCTTTTATACCCTAGCAGGGACTAAATATGGACAATCAAAAGTATAGGGTGTGTGGTGAAAATTTCTGGGCGAGGGTAATAGTTGTCAATTTGGTAAAACTTTTTGTTGTTCCCTTAACACGCTTAGAGATAACTAAAAAGTTAATCTAATTGTGTTTATGACTGATACAATGTATTTGATTAATTACAACTGATAAGTAAAACGTAAATATAAAAACACAACGTTTTTCAACGTTTAAATTCTTATTAGAAATCAATCAAAGAATCTATTACCCAAGTGTTTTGCAGAACAAACACTTGGGATTGAATAGACAAGGTATGGTGTGTCTCCTATCTAAACTCAAGCTATGCTTAAGTGGTAACAATATTGACCCACTGAGCTATCTCTGGGATGCAGTTACTCTTTGTAGGAGAAAAGGGGTTTTGTGAAAGTCTAAGCTTTTAATGCACAAAACTTAACCCACTTTTCTCCATCTATTGCTATTTATATACAAACATCAAAGAGTCCTGAAGATTAAAATACATAAAGAATAAGAAGGCGTGTCTGACAACTACAACAGTATTTGTCATTTCTAAGAACCAATAGGAATGCGCCAAAAAGTCTTCGAGTGTCAGTTCTGACACTTCTTGACTTTTAGCCGCTTTAGGGATGGTTTGTTTCTAGCCCGATAAGACTTGTCCTTATCTCTTCAAACTCTTCCCGCTCAATCCCGCCTTTCTTTCAGGCTTCAGGTTCTTCACTCTTCAGTCTTCAATCACTTATTGTTATTGAGGAGACTAGGGTTCAGTGAGTTCTTGTCCAACACTCACTGAACCCATTACCTTCTTCTTTGTCTCAAGTAACAATCACGGAGTTCTGCTTCACTGAGTGGTGAGTCTTTCTTCTTAGACTCGTCCTGAGCATCTTGAAGGTAACTCACTGAGTGACTGTTCACTCAGTGACTTAAGTATGTTTTCGGTTGATTAACACTTGGCGTAATTTGTATTCAAATCCTGTTTTCAGGATCTTTGGGTACTGACGGACCCAACAATCTCCCCCTATTTGGATATAAATTATGCCAAAGTGTTTTGATCAGTTATGAATGAGCTAATGACTTCTACTCATACTGAATATACTAGAAAGCTATTAAGGACACTGAAATAATAAAAACATGGGCCATCAATTTTATTTATCATTTACAAAGTCCTAATAGATTACAAAGTAAGGGATAATGGTGGTGTTGCAGATTCATCAGTTAAATTTATAACCGAGGGCTTCAAGCTTTGGTCTCTTAGATTCCAGCTCATGTTGGTCAGGATGTTCTTGGATCTTGGTTCTCAGGTCATGACAGAACCTCACATTTTCAGGACTCTGTATTGGGGAGGCCATCATGAGGAAACCAAGCATGGCTTTGATTCCAGCCTGATCAATGTCGCTCCATCTTTGGAAGGCTGGGTCTCCAAACTCATCAGTAAAGAAGAGACCTCTCTCAGGTTGTTCAATAACCATGTTGTTCACAAATGTAACTCCTTTAGGGAGGGTTCTGTTGCATTCAAGGCCAGGAACTTTGATCTCAGGCTCAGATTCAATTTTCTTCCTCTTTCTTCTAGAGGACTGAGAGGGAGCAGGCTGATTGGCCGGAGCTGGGAGAAGAGAGGGAATACCAAGTTCATCAGGTGTTGTTGTCAGTTTGTCATATCTTTGCCTCAGGGATTTCATCAGGTCTTTGACAACCATGTTCTGCTTTTTCACTATGATTGGACCCAATTCATCCAATTCAGTGATCCCAAAGTCAGAGAATCTAAAGGGATCATGAACCTCAAAGTGTCTCTTTTCTGGACCTCTGAAGACACTAATAATAGCAGGATTGGTATTTTGATGAATCTTGATATTAGTGATTGGTTCTGGTCGCAATCTGCTTGTCATAACCCACTGGTACCTCTCAATTTTCTTTTTCCTTAGCTCTGCAGCCTTTTTCATTTTCTCATCCCTTTTCTGCCTGAGAGCAATCATCTCAGCATCTTGAGCTTTTATAAAGCTCTCACCACCTTTTCTTCCAACAAGGGCTTGTGGTTGTATTCCAAGCTTTTTAGCCTCTTCACTGACCACTTGGATGAGAGTAGTCTTGTTCAGCCTTTCTTCTTCAGCTGTTTTCTTTAACAACTCTTCCCTCTCCATATGAGCCTGAATTTCAGCCTCAGTGAGATGATACAACACTCCATTAATTTCATAAGGGACCTTGACTGGTTCATCAGGGTCAGGCCTTATGACCAAGGAAGCAGGCACCAATTTTGGTGTAGGTTCAGGCTCTGTTGTTGTGACAATGCCTTTGCCTTTATCTTGGTGAGTTGATGATGGGGTTGTTTCAGGAGCTGGAGTTGGTGGTATCTCCCCCTCAGTGTGAGAAGGAGGTTGTTGACTGGATGATGCTTCAGTGACTTTCTCCCCCTCAACTGTTGCTGGAGCCATTGTGAGAGCAAGAGTTGGAGTGCTCACTGAAGTTGAGAGATGCCTGAGAAGTCTCTATAGCGGTCATTCGAGGCCCAAGATTCCAGGCCAAGGAATTCGAAGACTTAGCCCAAGCTGCTAAATTTGCCTCCATAAGAACCAGTGAAGATTTGATGGAGTCCACTGAAGAGCTGAGACCCTGAAGGTTAGAAGATGTCAGCATGTTGACAAGCTCAGTGAACTGGGCTGACTGTTGCTGATAGGTCTCAGAAGCCTGAAGAATCTTCTTGGTGAGCTCAGGGTCATCTTTTACTGACTCTTGAATAGTTGCAACGCTCTTCGTAATGTTGGAAAGAGTAGCGTTGAACCTTTTAAGATGGGTATCAAGAGATGTCAAGGAGAAGGAGATCGCTGATTGTTGCTCATTAACGTCATCATGATAAGCTTCAACGGATTCCTTCAGGTTGACATAATGAACTGCAGCTTCACAATGTTGATCAAAGAGTTCTTCAGTGAGCCCACGAAAGAGAGCATTGTTGGCTTTCTGCAAGAACTTGACCAACTGTCTTTTAGTGAGAGGAAGAATATTTTCATACTTCCTGAGATTGGCTGGGCAGGATGATTCAGAGTCCGATGAATGATCAGCCTGGGATGCTGATTCTTCAGAATGTTCTTCAGTGGGTTGAACACCAGTTTCTAGATCATCACCTGCCTCAAAAACTTCTTCCTCACTGTCATTGCTGAGCTCATCATCAGAAAAGAGAACAGCCTAAAAATCTGCCATAGACTGAATCTGCAAGAATTGGTTAGCCGGCTCCTCTTCATTAGAAGACTTGCCTTGGTTGTGGCCAGGTCCTGACCCCGCCATAATAACTGAGTGGGTTTGCTCAGCCTGGCTCTTGGAGTCAGTTCCTGAGAGAATGGATCCGCCATGAGGGGGTTGTGGTTCCATATCAGTGGGTGGTTGCATCCCCACTGAGTCTTTATCCCCATGTGTGCCTTCAAGCACTGGTGGGTGTTCTCCAGTACTATCACTAGGCACAGATTGTGATTGTTGGTGGACCCCCTTCCCATCAGGGTTGTACTGCCCTTTTGGGGATTTAGGGTCCTTTTCTCCCTGAGACTCTGAGTGTGATTTCTCAGAGCCATAAATGGGATGTGATTGGGTGTGGGTCCCTTGTAACACCCCAACCCGGCAAGGGTAGAAGTATCACATTAATGGTTTCATATCAGATCAAAACACAGCATATATTCAATAGTAATACAAGGATTCTCAAAGGTTACAAATGAAATACTGAATACACAAGGCTACAAAGGAACAAAAGCTAAATACTAAGTCCGCAAATGCAAATCCTTCTAATAACTTCTACTTCAGAATAACTATCAAGGTCTTCTAAGTCCAAAAGTCTCTTCACTCATACCCAGCTTCCAACTAAAACCTGCCGCGGGAAAAGAAACGCGGCTGAGCTTAAAAAGCCCAGTGAACAGATATATAATAAACGGAAACGAAAGCAAATGAAACGAACATGTATGGTTTAGTGCATTGGGATATATAAGTCATAGGCAAAGAATATAAATAAGAATGAAATGAAAAGAAAAGGGAATAAGGGGGTCAGTAATCCTCCACGAGCCCGAACAAATCAAATATAGTAACCATGTCTTCATAATCATATAGAGGGGAGACCTCTTATATAACCAGATACTATGAGGGGTGTCCTCATTCTTCCAATTGGAGTAGCTAACTCCCGAACTTGTGAAAGACGTGGATTGCACCCAACATCAGTCACCGAACAATATAAAATATCAAATCATGTTAACTTCACTAATACGAACACGAACCTAGGATGCATCCATACGCCCCCCGAACAATAATATAGGCCAATAATAAATATAATGTGCATGCAACGAACAATATGGGGACGGTGTGTAACATCACTCGAACACACTGGAGTCATGCCATTGGTGCATCAATGACACAGCCACGTTACCTTCATGGCTAGGAAACGAACTTGGCTCGGGTATCAAACTGAAGGGTCAAAGTCAAAGGTCTAAATCACCGCAAATGTCCAAATAGTCTAAGTCCAAATATCAAAGGTTCATGGCAAAGGGTTCATCATCGAAGGTTCATAATCAAATGGTTCATTTAAAGTAATCTTTATCAATTGATTTTATAAAAATGACCTTTAATAACGGTTTTCACAAAAGTAGTCTTGAAAAGTAGTTTTCACAAAAGCTTAGTCAAATTCTAAATAAAAGTGGTATCGCATATTTCATAAACATCATCTTTAAAAATAAATTTTCCTCAAAACGTTTCCATAATATAATTGAAAAGGTTTTCACATCTAATTACCAAAATCAAATGAACCCTCGAAGTATCAAGTGATTCGAATACTAATATCACAAGGTAACGAACGAATATCAAAGGAATCATTATAGAAGCTCAAAGCGAAAGGGTCATATCGAACATCAAAGTCCACAATGAATCAAACAAACGAACCAAAGTGTAGGGGAACATAGCAATGGCTTGGGAAATCCTAACGAGTCAAAATCAGAAGTCAAGAGAACGAAGGCACCTTACTGAGAAGGGCAGAATATCTGTACCTTATTAGCAGAACACAAGGATAGCAAATGACAAGGATCAAATTACTCCTTCCTCGAACCTAAGGGAGTAGAAGACAGAATGACAAGTGGTTTTTAGTTATCTTTCCATTTTAAGTAACTTTCCTTGTTAGGTAACTTTCCTTATTTAGCAGGTTTCCCGAATTAGCAAGTTTCCATAATTAGCAGATTTCCATAATTAGAAAGATTATAATATTACCAATTTAGGTTAAGTCATTAATCAAGCCTTATTATGGAATTAAGGTATATTCTAGCAAGTTACAAAAGTCTAGGGTTATTTATGACAAGTTTCTATAAATTAGGGTTATTTACTGACCTAATTAACATTATAAAAATAGCTCTTAAGTTTCAAAGTTGGCAAAACACACCCTTCTTATTTTATTCTCAATTCGTATAACACTTTTAATATGCAAAAAACAAACCCTAGCTCATCCAATCATCAACCAATCATGACCTCATCATTAATGTGCAATTAATGTTCATATTCAAGCACCAAACCCTAACCCTAAATCGTTTTAGGGTTTCCTTTTTATTTTCTTTTATTCGATATACATAATCCAATTACAAAATAATTAGCCATGATCAATCTAAGCTTCTATAATTCGTTCAAGCATTTTTCCTAGATCATATAATTCGTATAAAGTCCAAAATAAATAATTACAACCCCTGGAAAAATCGTATAGCTTGTTATGGATTTTTAATACGTTTTTGCTCTCAAAAATCATTACGATCTATCTAGCTAGCATGGTTCGAGTTATATATTTTATTTAGATCTTATATGATCCTAAGAACATAAGAAAAATACTACATGCAAGATCGAACGTGTACAAGGGATAATAGGAATTTATACCTCTCGTTAAGCTTAATTCGACAAAACAAATCACTAGCGATCAAACGAACGAATCCCACGACCTCCAAACAATTTTATAAGCTTCCTCACATGTTGTAGAACACCAGAAAAATAGCCACAAATTTTCTCTAGATCGTACGAAGGCTGGTCGAATTTTCGTTTAGGTTTTTAGGGTTTCGGTATATGTTTTATATATATATAATAAATAAGAAAACGTGTATATATGATAAGGGATCATATTTTTCGGCCCAAGAAAGTATATTTAAGCTCAAATACTGATTTTGATAATTTCCTAATTTTATTTGCATTTATCTTGTATTTTATATAATTTAATTTGAATTAATAATAATAATAATACACAAAATTAATTAAACCGGCCTAAATATTTATTTCGTATAAATATAAATTTTTGTACACTTCAAAATGTTAAATTGTAGACATAAAAATTACTTCGCTTCATATCTTGCTCATTCCCGAAGGTTTGGGATTTATTTGGTACTTTAAATGCTTATTAATCAAAATTTAAAATTATAGGGGCAAATTGGTCTTTTTGAATGTTTTAGATTTTTTGGGTATTACAACTTCTTCCCCTCTAAAAGAAAATTTCGTCCTCGAAATTTGAAGTCGCAAAGTGAAACGAAGTCGTAGCGAGTCGCAAAAGATCATCACGAACATTCTCATGCCCGAGGAGGTTCTTTCAAAAAGATCTTCAGACCAAATAGTTTCTCATGACTCGAATCAAAATGAAGTGGGTTCAAATTTCATCAGAAAGAGACAAATTAGGTTGTTTCTGATCAAAAGACCATGCAACAAAAAATGGAGGATAGGTAAATCTCCAGGATCTCATATGGAATACGAACAAGAGTTCAAATCAAATTAATTGTATCAACAGTAAGGAGTTTTACAAGAATTCAAGATTTATAACTGAGGTCAACAGAATGAAAACGAGAGTCCAAACTCATCCAGATATTTAACGAACGAAGGTAGAGTATACGCATAGGTAGAATGAACTTAAAGTCTCACTAATCACTGATAATCCAACGGAGATTCAAATTCTAAACTTCTTAGGTACTCCCCAAGATATCCTATGCCCACAACAAGTGCACGTTATATGATGTAAGTATTATCATGTTGGCCAGACGTCATAATACTGGCATCATATAAATATGCCCTTATGATGGTCATACTTTATCTCAAGTCAAAATCAAAACCACCTATCTTAATTCACCTAGTACTTCTATAGTCTCAAAGGTCAACAAGATCAAATGTCATAGTCAGGAGGGAAAACAAAACTATTCGCAAGAGTATCAAAATCCCAGATTGCCTAGCAGAAATGAGGTACGCCGTCACAAGCATCACATCTTCCACAATTCGCCAAAATCTCTCAAAACAAAGCCATCACCGAACATACGAAAAATGAACACGAACAGAAATGCTTCTAGGAAACTTAAATCATTAAAAGATCTTATTACTATATAACGAAACTTAAGAGGGTCTACGGAAGTGAAAGTTAGTCGTCAAAATCTTCGGTCTTCCCAGAATCAATTCTTCCAAACATAAAGGGTCTGTTTCTAAACTCCGTCCATTCAACACCTCCAATCTCCTCAAGTCCGGTTAATCTGTCTTCGTTTGTCCATCAATCGGAAAGTGAAACCAAAATCGGGAAGTTGTGTCTGGTTCGTCGAGCCTCCTGCAGTTCTTATTGGAATGTGATGGAGTAATGTGGATTTCTGGTACGATCTTTGAATCTCTCCATCATCCAGTCTGCTTCAGCTCTCAATTCATCTTAGTACAACCAAGATGAATAGGAAAATTAGACTGCATGTCTTCATCAGCTCCAGGTTCGCCATCTTGACTAAATTTCTTCTTCTGCATCGCCAACACTTCTACCTTGTAAGGAATGTCTTCACTCTTCAGGGTAGCCGCCGTTGTTGTCAACTCCAGGTCAGGGAGGGAAATAATTCTTCTGATATGTTTCTAGATGTCCTAATGTATACGAAAACCTTCTGTGCGGCAAGGGAGTATCACCGAGTCTCTTTCTGATTTATCCCAAAATTGTTCCGACAAAAGGTGTTGATATAAATAATGCCTAAACACGTTATTAATATTTTTCGATATCTCGACGTTTTTATAATCACAAAATGTAAAATCATTAATCGGAAAATTATGACGTAAACAAGTATTTAGTTGTAAATATCTATTTCTACAACTCAAATCACTTAAGGTATGAATGAACTAATGCTTAATGCATTATATGATCAAAGGAACATTTTCTTAATAACTAGATTTTTTATAAAACATCAAAAACATTTTATATATTTTTGAAAAACATTTTTGGTATTAAATAAAAATGTTTAATCTTTTATAAAAATATGAATTCAAATTTTTAACCAAAATCAGTTAAAATGTTCCAGAAAAACCTTCCCCACAAAAGGACAAAATTGGCCAACGTTCAGTAGGGGCGGCCCCTTAATTTTGCTAGGCGGCCCCCTTAATAATTAAGGGGACCGCCCCCTATTTAAGGGGACCGCCCCCGCTCCAGTAGGCCTCCAGCTGTCCAGTTTTTCTCCTATAAATACCAGTCTTCTCCTGGATTTTTACTCACCTTTTGCACCCCAAAACTTTCTGTTTTAAATCTTGTAAATACTTTCTAAAATCCTTTGATCATATAATCTTAAGCTTTGGTTTCCAAGTGATCCAAGCTTCCTTCTTTCAAGTGCAAAAGAAGAATACTTCTATCAATCAAGATTAGAAGTATTACAACTTAGTATCATCTTGTTACTTAAGTTGTTAGTTTAACAAAGTTTGTAAATTATTCATTCATTTGTGTGTAAGGTGTGTATAGTAGATTAGTGTTGTATGTAAGTAGTGAAGAAGTTGTATAAGTAGTTGTGGTATAGAAGTTGTGAAGACATAGTGTAGAAGTTGTGAAGTCGCGGAGTAGAAGTCGTGAACCCGTTGTGTAGAAGTTGTGAAGCCGTAGCTTTGAAGTCGTGAAGTCCTAGTGTTGAAGTTGTGAAGCCGTAGCTTTGAAGTCGTGAAGTCCTAGTGTTGAAGTCGTGAAGCCGTAGCATAGAGGTTGTGTAGCGGTCGTGTTGAAGCCTTGAAGTCCTAGTCGTGAAGTCCTAGTGTTGAAGTCGTGAAGCCGTAGCATAGAGGTTGTGTAGCGGTCGTGTTGAAGCCTTGAAGTCCTAGTCGTGAAGTCCTAGTGTTGAAGTCGTGAAGCCGTAACATAGAGGTTGTGTAGAGGTCGTGTTGAAGCCTTGAAGTCCTAGTCGTGAAGTCCTAGTGTTGAAGTCGTGAAGCCGTAGCATAGAGGTTGTGTAGCGGTCGTGTTGAAGTCGTGAAGAAGTCGTGAAGCAGTCGTGAAGCCGTTGTGAAGTAGTCGTGAATAAGTCGTGAAGAAGTTGTGTTGTGAAGTTGTGAGATTGGTTCTAGCTACGATTAGAACTCGACATTTAGCTTTGTGTCGTTAAGCCGGTGTAAGCCAAAGTCGTGTAAGGTTTTCTCCGCCATAAGGGAGCTTATTGATGTTGTGAAGAAAACTCTCGAGCTCGGTGCTCGGGGAGTGGAGTAGGGCAAGAAAGGTGTCCTTGTAGCCGAACCACTATAAATCTCTCGTGTCTCGGTTAGATCTTTCCATACCTTATTTACTTCTTTACTTACATCGTCATTATATTCATACACATAGGATTATATAACTGCTAGTATTTATTAGAGATCGACTTCACATAAAGATCAATTTGAAAATCCATTCAAGAAACCAAAACATTTACAATCAATTTAAAAGAATACATATATAACTAATAATAAGATTTAAGTCTTAACAAACTTGAATATAAGTTTTTAAAAGTAAACAAAGATTTTATAATAATTAAAAAGACGTAAAACTATTCAACCCCCCCTTCTAGTTTTCCACAATTGGTATCAGGAGCCACGTCAATCAAGATCTTTAAAATATACTGTATTTTAAAACTTGAAACGATCTATGGAATCCGAAAAATATTTAGAAGGGGAATTGATGCAAACACCACCACTATTTGAAAACCATACTTTTCTTGACTGGAAAAATAAATTTGAAAATTATGTGAAATCAATTGATCTAGATCTTTGGCATGTCATTTCGATTGGTGATTTTCAACCAACAAAAACGATTTTTGAAAGTCAAACAAAAACGAATTTTTAAATTCAAAATGATTATTTAAAAATAAATAATAACAAAAATATTGAAGCTAAAATAATTATTTACAAAACTTTGCCGAAAGTTGAATATGAAAGAATATATTTCTGTAAAACGGCAAATGATATTTGGAAAAATCTCTTAAACTTTCATCAAGAAAAATGTCAAGCCAAAGATGAGGATTTTGATCTTGTACATGAATTAGTCATTTTAGAAAATTTAATAGATAAACATTTAGATAAAATAGATACATGTGCTACTAGTTCAAATGTTGTTAATGAAGGTATTAACGACGAAGACTACATCAATCAACTCCAAAGTGAACTCAACCCAATATCATGGAGTGACACAGACGAAGGAGAAGATCATCATCCGGTATGTGACGAATGCAAACTAGATAAAGCTCCAAATAAGGTAATGAACGCAAAATGGAATGAAACTCAATCTTGCGTTAACCTACTCATATTCAAAACACGCGCATGAAGACTTATTAATCTACATTAATGAGGATGGAACGAAGTGGTACTCATCTATAATTCACTACCTCATATCATGAAGAATAACTGGACCTGAGATAAGTCTTCTTTTTAAAATTTCCTGAGTAGTTACTCCTTGCATATAGTTATGATAATCACTGCCTTAAGATATGCTTAGTTTGATAGGTTGCTTTGCTCTCACACTACTAGTTATATTACTTGCTAATAAACTAGAAAACCTTACGTTAACTCTCCTAGGCATTAAATAAAATGTTCTTTATCGAACATACAATATTTAGTCATCACTATCGTTTAAATCGCATAATTTATTGAAAAGGATAGCATGAGACAATAGCCTTAATCAATCAAGCATGAGATTTTTTTTTCAACAACTCCTTTTAAAAATGAAAATCTTCATATTTTGGAAAATGATTTTTCAAAAAGATTATGTCACTTCTCTATTAAACATATTTTTATCAAAACTAAAAAGTGTAACAACTTCTTTTTATTTCCTTATAAAAACACTTTGAAACAAATTCAAATCTACCTTGGTGAAATAATTTTCATACTCAATTAAAACCTACTTTCAAACATTGTTGAATAATGCCCAAAAACACTTACTCAAATCATGCTTGATCCAAGTCTAGAAATCCATGCTATCACAAAATTCCCATCACATAGACACTTGTTAGGATTAATTAACTAGCTAATTAATCGTCATAATAATGGTAGTATGAATTACTTGGTAATTATATGTTGTTTTCTTGTTCATATATACATATATGCTTCTTGGTAAATGAGTAGGTTGCATGATAATTAAAATTGCTTAATTGAATGTGCTTAGCATACATAAGTTATTAAACTTTAAATTGCCTCAAAAAGAAGTTGGACTTGCTTGAAGCTAAACTCAAAAACACAACATTTTCTACAAATTTCTGCCAAAAACCCATTTTTAGAAATCTGGAAGTCAGCAGATGGGCGGCCCCCTTAAATACCTAGGCGGCCCCCTTAATTATTAAGGGGACCGGCCCCTATTTAAGGGGACCGGCCATCTGGAAACCCGGTTTACTGTTTCCTTTTTCAATTTCCAACCCATTTTATTCCATATTTCCCAAAATTCACAAACACATTTTGTCATAAACCACCCACCAAAATTTACCTTCCTAAACCACATCATTCCTTCACTATAAATGCACCTCCTCATCATAAATGCCCATTCACATCATCCACTCAAACATGTCATCCTCCAATTACCCAAAATCAAAACCCTCAAGAGTTGCCAAAATCTCGGTGAGACCAATTTGGAGACGAAAACTTGACACATGCCATAACTCCAACTCCACATGTGATGTTGCTCAAAGTCAACCTAAGCCTAAAACTCATACTCTCACTCCCACAAATACACCCTTATCACACCCATGTGAAGAACAAGAACAATCCCAAAACAATAACCCAAATCTCATTCACATCACCCCACATCTCCCTCAATCCATCAATGTACCATCATCACCCACTCATAACTACCCAAGCTCACAAGTGTCTCCACCACCAAGAGTGTCTCCACCACTCCCTACCATCAACCATACTCCACCATCATCACCCACCAACGAACACTTGAAGTTCGTTGACGAACTCAAAGAAGCCCATGAGCTAAATGCTCTTCTTGCCCTACATCTTGCTCAAAGCAATCTTGACCAACCTTCATCGAGTTCTCCACCATCACCACACAACAAGAGTCACATTGAGAAACATGTCAACAATTTTCCTTGTTGCTCTTAATGAGCACTTCACATGGATTGAGTATCTTCTCACAAGATCTCATCCAACATCCACTCTTGAGCAACATCAAAACCTTCACCCATCATGGTCCGCTCCAAACTCACCACCTCCAAACTCTACACCTCAAATGTCTCCACCATCACCATCTCCAACCTCCACACACCCAAACATATACCTTCACTAATCCCATTTACTCATCCTCTCACTAGTTTTCATTTCAAAAACCACCTCCATCATCAAGCAAGTCAAATGGATTTCTTAGGCAAATTAGAATTCTCTAACAAATGTATGCTTTAAGCACTATGTATGTTGTAACAATGATTATGTTTGTCACATAATCATTTTAAATTAATGAATGTTTGTTTCTTTCTTTCCTATATATGTTTGCTATGAATGTGTTGTTTCTTTTCTTGTTTAATTAAGATATATGCTTATGACATGCTTACAATATGATCTTAGTAGTTTACATATAACTATTACTCTTTTTAATATGTTCTTGTTACTATTTAATCATTCTTAATATACATAATCCAAATGGAACTTGCTGAAAAAAACACCCTAAAAATGACCTTTTTCTGGAAATTTTTCAAATTTGGTCGCCTGGGAAATCACCAGATGGGCGGCCCCCTTAATTCCTTAGGCGGTCCCCTTAATTTTAAGGGGGCCGCCCAGCAATTAAGGGGACCGGCCATCTGGACAGTAAATTTTACTGTTTCCTTTTGCATCTTGTGACCACTTTTACCTAGCCCCAGCTACCATTACCCTTAATGCACGAACTGAACTTGGAATATTACCACAAAACCTTCACAATTTGCCTAAATCAACCACATTTTCACAATATAAATACCCTCCTTACAATTATCTTTCACTTCATCAACCATCACCTTCATCAAACACACATTTTCATCCACCATGTTGTCACCAAAAACCTCCATCTCTAAGACTCCAAGGAAGCAAAGACTTGTCATCATACCACCAAAACAACTCTTCATTGACCTCACCCAAGATGACATCAAAACTCCATCACCACCACCTCAAAATTCATTCCCAAGTGCACCTACTGCACCATCAAAAACACCCTCTACCCATGGAGCTTCATCTTCCTCCATTCCATCCACTTCATCTATCTATGACTACATCCACACTCACCTAATATCATCACCAAGAACATCATCACCACCATCCACTCAAGAACCTCCATCCACTCAACTTGCCATTTCCTTATCACCCATTACACCACTTGATTCTCATTTTTCACCACCACCAAACCCACAACCATTTTTTCCCATACCTTGGCCACTACTTGAAACCCATGGTGACACTTGTCTTTGTTGCATCCATAACCGGACCATAATCTTTGGTCTTAAAGATGAGATATTCTATAGGTTTTCATCACTTGAAAACATACTTACCAACCAACCTCCACCACTACCACCACCATCCTCACCCACTACACAACCACCACCTCCATTGTCACCCAAGTAAGCACATGCAATGCTTACTCAATAATAAATTTTCCACCCATTTTGTAAGCAAGCTCCATGGAAGATTATGTTGTCGAGGATGATTATGTAGTTGGAATTTTTAGCTAAGTAGGAATGCTTGTACTCATGTATGGTTGTGTAATTATACACAACATTTATTTTTATGAATGTCTTTATTTTTCATGCATGCTCATTATTTGTGCTATATATATGCTTGTGCTTCTAACATTTTTCTCGCAAGCGTTCCATAGCTCGTTTCCTTGGTGCTCCCAAATGAGGGGGAGTACACACCAAGGGGGAGTTATCGTCCCGACAAATTTCATTTCTTAAACTTGTCGGCATAACCTTTTTGATTCTACAAAAAGGGGGAGAAATAGATGTAAACTCACTAAATACTTGTCTAAAAACTAATTTTTAGATTTAATGAGTTTAAATTTTGTAATCATCAAAAAGGGGGAGATTGTTGATATAAATAATGCCTAAACACGTTATTAATATTTTTCGATATCTCGACGTTTTGATAATCACAAAATGTAAAATCATTAATCGGAAAATTATGACGTAAACAAGTATTTAGTTGTAAATATCTATTTCTACAACTCAAATCACTTAAGGTATGAATGAACTAATGCTTAATGCATTATATGATCAAAGGAACATTTTCTTAATAACTAGATTTTTTATAAAACATCAAAAACATTTTATATATTTTTGAAAAACATTTTTGGTATTAAATAAAAATGTTTAATCTTTTATAAAAATATGAATTCAAATTTTTAACCAAAATCAGTTAAAATGTTCCAAAAAAACTTTCCCCACAAAAGGACAAAATTGGCCAACGTTCAGTAGGGGCGGCCCCCTTAATTTTGCTAGGCGGCCCCCTTAATAATTAAGGGGACCGCCCCCGCTCCAGTAGGCCTCCAGCTGTCCAGTTTTTCTCCTATAAATACCAGTCTTCTCCTGGATTTTTACTCACCTTTTGCATCCCAAAACTTTCTGTTTTAAATCTTGTAAATACTTTCTAAAATCCTTTGATCATATAATCTTAAGCTTTGGTTTCCAAGTGATCCAAGCTTCCTTCTTTCAAGTGCAAAAGAAGAATACTTCTATCAATCAAGATTAGAAGTATTACAACTTAGTATCATCTTGTTACTTAAGTTGTTAGTTTAACAAAGTTTGTAAATCATTCATTCATTTGTGTGTAAGGTGTGTATAGTAGATTAGTGTTGTATGTAAGTAGTGAAGAAGTTGTATAAGTAGTTGTGGTATAGAAGTTGTGAAGACATAGTGTAGAAGCTGTGAAGCCGCGGAGTAGAAGTCGTGAACCCGTTGTGTAGAAGTTGTGAAGCCGTAGCTTTGAAGTCGTGAAGTCCTAGTGTTGAAGTTGTGAAGTCGTGAACCCGTTGTGTAGAAGTTGTGAAGCCGTAGCTTTGAAGTCGTGAAGTCCTAGTGTTGAAGTTGTGAAGCCGTAGCTTTGAAGTCGTGAAGTCCTAGTGTTGAAGTCGTGAAGCCGTAGCATAGAGGTTGTGTAGCGGTCGTGTTGAAGCCTTGAAGTCCTAGTCGTGAAGTCCTAGTGTTGAATTCGTGAAGCCGTAGCATAGAGGTTGTGTAGCGGTCGTGTTGAAGCCTTGAAGTCCTAGTCGTGAAGTCCTAGTGTTGAAGTCGTGAAGCCGTAACATAGAGGTTGTGTAGAGGTCGTGTTGAAGCCTTGAAATCCTAGTCGTGAAGTCCTAGTGTTGAAGTCGTGAAGCCGTAGCATAGAGGTTGTGTAGAGGTCGTGTTGAAGTCGTGAAGAAGTCGTGAAGTAGTCGTGAAGCCGTTGTGAAGTAGTCGTGAATAAGTCGTGAAGAAGTTGTGTTGTGAAGTTGTGAGATTGGTTCTAGCTACGATTAGAACTCGACATTTAGCTTTGTGTCGTTAAGCCGGTGTAAGCCAAAGTCGTGTAAGGTTTTCTCCGCCATAAGGGAGCTTATTGAAGTTGTGAAGAAAACTCTCGAGCTCGGTGCTCGGGGAGTGGAGTAGGGAAAGGAAGGTGTCCTTGTAGCCGAACCACTATAAATCTCTCGTGTCTCGGTTAGATCTTTCCATACCTTATTTACTTCTTTACTTACATCGTCATTATATTCATACACATAGGATTATATAACTGCTAGTATTTATTAGAGATCGACTTCACATAAAGATCAATTTGAAAATCCATTCAAGAAACCAAAAAATTTACAATCAATTTAAATGAATACATATATAACTAATAATAAGATTTAAGTCTTAACAAACTTGAATCTAAGTTTTTAAAAGTAAACAAAGATTTTATAATAAATTAAAAAGATATAAAACTATTCAACCCCCCCTTCTAGTTTTCCACAGAAGGTATGGCAGCTAATTCCTAACTTAGCTTTTCCAAAACTCCATTCTCAACTAAGCTGTTTCTATCTGTTCACGAAATTTCTCAATGGTATCCTAAGTTGCAAACATCTTCCAGAATTCTTCTGCAAAGTTCAAAAGGTTTCGATTCTCCAATTTGTTATCGGTCTTGCCCACTTGGTGATAGTTTTCAAAGCTTGCGGGATTTAAAGAGATATCCTCAATTTAGAACATCGTTGTCTCAACAAATATCAATCTCTCAGAAGGCACAAATGATCGACGAATTTCCTAACAAAGTGCAAAGATGATTTTCATGCTCTTCCTTGTTTCCGAACGTACTATTAAGTCATACAATGACCATTTGCCCAAGTACTCACGAGAAAAACATTATTTATCAAATTCACAAAACAGTCAGAGCTTTAGCTAATACTATTAGCGTCCCTAATCGTCATAGCAGTCGTTTACGAATACAGAAGGCGATTCTAAGAATAAAATTAATTCATCAGAAGGAAACTTCGCGCTCTGAAATTAAACAAACACGTAGTCGTTTCAGGGAGGACGAATATTGGCTCCTAACAGTAATACGGTTCAGCTATCTCCAGTCACCATCCTTCTTTATCGCGAACGAAACTAAAACACGCCCATAATATACACTTAGGTAAACTCACTTCCTGGTCTTCGGTTGCTGCTCTTCCCGGTTGCTCAAATCAAATTATATGATCCCGGACACATCTGAAAGACACCTTCGTTTGGTGACTAGACAATCTCTCGCTATCAAGTCAAATCCTTCTTCACGCTCCGATGGAAAAAATTTTGGTGGTTCGACCAGGGATCATATTCAAGATTCAGGGTGCCAAATAACGTTCAAGATAAGGTTCATGTTCAGAAAACTCAAGGTGCCAAAGGGCTCTCAAGATAAGGTTCATTTATTGGTGTACGAAATGGGTTCTAGGAAAACTTCATAACCGCGAAAGTAACACACGAGTCTCCAGAGTAATAGTGATAGCAAACGGTTTAACAACCGGTAATCATGGTAGAGAGTTCAAAATTGTTGCAACTGCCAAAGGTGAGACATAGAAAGGGAAATTGTCAATATTTGGATGCTCGATCAACCAATTCCTTGTCAGAATAAAATCGAAGTTAATTATCCAAAGAAAGACGGATCACAAATCAAATCTTTATCATTCAAAAGTGAGGGGGAAGATTTTTATACTTGTGGTTACACACCACAAGACCTCTCTTAGGAATAGAGATGGGTGAAACGAAATCAAATAGTGTCGGAAGATTTATAGATACTTATCAAAAGCAAGAGACAAAAAGAGAATACATTAAGTACGTCATCGCCATGGAGATTCTCAGAATGACCGAAGAGGCATCAAAATGATTGACGAAAGGATCAGAGGTCAAAGTCAAAATCCGAAGATAAGGATCGAATAGTGTCAGGCAATTATTGTGCAATTCTCAATGTCTTCTAGATTTAAATAGGTTTCAAAACCTAGGTGGTGCAAAGCATAAGCTTTCGATTTTCAAAAATGATATCAACAGGATCAAACCAAAAGCAAGGCACGAATCAGAGTGATGCGGAAGCAATGATACCTAAACAAACGCCTTATAGCCTACCCATTCCTCACTGGTCAAAACTTACATTCCTATAGGGAAATCTTAAAGCAGATTTTTCAAAGGTTGTCTTACGAGCGCCTACAGGGAAAAACTTAGTGGTCCTAACTTACACAGGCCAAGGGTAAATGTATTACGAATCGCAGCCTGTCTCTCTGATACCATAATTGTAACACCCCAACCCGGCAAGGGTAGAAGTATCACATTAATGGTTTCATATCAGATCAAAACACAACATACGTTCTGTTGGGAATTAAATATTCTGAAGTTGGAGTATTAGAATTTACTCTAAGACAAAGAGCCTGCTAGTTCATGATCAAGGTACTGCTAGTACAACAAGAGCCTGCTAGTTCAAAGAAGAGACTGCTAGTTCAAGAAGAAGAGCCTGCTAGTACAACAAGAGCCTGCTAGTTCAAAAAGAAGAGCCTGCTAGTTCTGAATGGTACCGCTGATCAGTGAGTCATAGAGCTGCTTCAAGGATAAGACCGAAGAAGATATTATTTGTATGAGTCACTCTTATGCAAAAATAATATCTAGATATATTCTTAGTCAACAAGTTGATGCATGTGCTTTCATCAAATCAAGAGAAACAACTTGAAAGACATCAACTTACATACGTTAGCTCGATTTGATCTTTGTAAGACAAGTGTTGATTGAACATAAAGCAATATTGTATTAGATCTCTTGGACTATAAAAGAGATCTTAGACTAGTGATTTTAGATGTGTAATAAGCTTAACCAAGAACTCATAACTGTTAGAACAAGAACATAAACAATATCACAAGTCTAGAACTTAAGATTCAAGGTTGTAACCCTAGTGATAATCTCAAGATCACTCGTATTATTTTGAATAATATTGAATCGTTTAGTGAAAACTTTCTTTGTTCATTGTTAAGTTAACATAACATAATTCTTCCATTTCCATAACATACATAACCTTCTAAGTGTGATTAAGTAAATTCCGCGTACTTAATTACATAGACTCAATATATCATTTCACACAAAGCATACAAGGTTTAACCACCTTAAACCGTGTGACGAATCTCTCTCAGTTGGTATCAGAGCGGGGGGGCTCTCGATATAGGATATTAAAAGGTTTTGGTTTGTCAAAGAATGCAGAAAAACAAGAAAAATTCGAAACTGGTTCGTATTTTCGTAACTTACTGCAGGGCTGTTTTCAAACGGCGATAACTTCTTCGTTAACCGTTGGATTGGGCTGAAATTTTTGTTGAAGGTTCTTGGTATATCAAGGTAGATTCTCACCGGAGGGATCTTCAATCTGAGCCTTAGGTTGCAAGTTATGTATCGTTGAAAACTGCTGCAAAAACAGTTGAGGTATTATCGAATTTTTGGTTTTTCTTTCTTGGTTTACACACACATAGGGGAAGAATCACACACAGAAGAGAGTTGGTTCTTAAAAGATATAAAGGCTTGTTTATCAATTTATTATTGGTGAAAAAGGTTATTTGTTGCTTATTTGAAGTTGAGGTTGTATTTTTCAAGATTGTGTTTTGTCATATCTTTGGAAGAAAAGATAACTTGTTTGTGCTACAATTTCATATGATGATGACTTGTTAAATCTAGTTTTCATAAGGTCAAGGGGAGGATGGACGAAGACCTAGTTAACTATCACTTAAAGGAGTTGCTTTGTCGCGCTCAGTGTCTCATAGGAAATGAGGATTTAGTCAAGATTCAAAGTCAGTTTTAGTACAAGATATAGGACACAAGATTGGTTTATTCAGCTTCATCAACAAGTTGGTAATGATTGGTTTTTCTTTGTCAATCATAAAAGCCTACAAGAATGGAGATTCGAATGGTTAACATATTAGTTTCAGGGGAAGCTTCAATGTTAAAGATGTTTAACCATTTATTGTATTTGTGCAACACCACAAGAGAAAGTTTATTACTTTTTATTTGTATTGTACTGATAATTTAAAATTTTGATGTCTCAAGTTCATTTTTAGATGCGGAAAGCTTCATGGAGGGAAATTTGAGATATTAGAAGGATAGATTAGATGTGTAGTATTAGTTCGAAGTTGTAAAAATCATATTTGTAATTTCCTATTTGTTGATAACAAAAAGGGGAAGAGATGTGGTGTATAGCATAGATTAAGGGGAAGTTAGTATATTTTCATTCATGGTGAGATTTAGTTATCTCAATTTCTCTACTTCGTCTAGGGAAATTCGTACAAGAACGTGTTTGTTTTGTAATCATCAAATAGGGGAAGATTGTAAGGAATTAAATATTCCATAGATTTGATGATACAAAAGCAAGAAGAATGAAACATATATTATACTGAAATGATAAGCAAAATACGTAGCAAGGTACTGCCAATGCAAAAATGGAAGGTACTGCTAGTGTATTTTAAAGAGCCTGCTAGTTAATAAAGGTACTGCCAGTACAAAATGGAAGGTACCGCTAGAGCAAAAGAAGGTACTGCTAGAACAAAAGGTACCGCTAGAGCAAAACAAGGTACTGCTAGTATATGAAGATACTGCTAGTACAACAAGCTGCTGATGCAAAGAGTTTGTACAACAACCTGCTGAATCAATGAGTCACTCTGCTGCTATGAAGATAAGGATGGAAAAGATATTATTTGTATAAGTCATGTTTATACAAAATAATATCTAGATATTTGGTTAGTCAACAAAGTTGAAAAGCAAGAAGCAAATATCAATTTGATGACTAACACATACACATTAGCAAGTGGATGACTAAGAGCTTATCAATTTGTAAATGATCTTCCTTAGATTATAAAAAAGGAAGATCATACCCTTAGTTAAAGTGTGTCTTGGTTGTGATTGAAACAATCAACACCGGTGTGCTTAGTACTTACAAATTACAAACAACACAAGTGTGTTAAAATGTAAGAGCACCAAATGAGTGTGTGTGGGAACGTTAGACATGGGGTCTAATGTTGTTTAGGTTTGTTTAGCCTCAAGGATCCTCGATCCCTGATTAGAGTGTAATCGTGTTATATTGATCATGTAACATTGGGGCTAGTTGGAATAATCAAACGGTAAACTTGGAAAAACCTTGTCGTGATATTATTGTGTTCTTCATTAGAATATTCCGCCAATATTATCATTGTTCTTAACATAGTTATAATCCTAGATCAAAGGTGTAACAACCTTGAGCCTATAAACGATCATAACTTGTTTTAGTTGATGTTAGTAGACCCTAAAACAAGTTTCCACAATTGGTATCAGAGCAAGGCTGATATAATTGAATTAGAAGAAACAGAAATGGATCCACATGATGCTCAAACAAATGTTGCTGCAAAGTTACCCATAATCAAACCCAATGAGTTTGAGTTATGGAGGATGAGAATTGAGCAATATTTCATGGTCCAAGATTATACTCTTTGGGATATCATTATATATGGTGATTCCTTTTCACCAAGCTACACAGAGGTTATCCTAGAAGGTAAAACAAGTAGGAAAAGAAATACTGGACCAGTTTCTAACGATGAGAAGATACTGAAAAGAAATGATCAGAAAGCAAGAAATCTGTTGCTTATGACCATTCCAGGTGAACAGATGCTATCATTCAACAAGTATCTTGATGCAAAAACTCTGTTTGAAGAGATTTGTGCATATTTTGGTGGTAATGAGACTACCAAAAAGACACAGAAGACACTACTAAAGCAACAATTTGAAAACTTTACTGCTTTTAGTAATGAGTCACTTGATAAGCTATTCTCAAGATTACACAAGCTTGTCAGTCAGTTGGCTGTGTTAGGTGTTGAGACAGAGAAGGAAGATCTCAACATGAAGTTTTTGAGAAGTCTACCTGATGAGTTCCATACTCATGTTATTGTCTGGATGAACAAGCCAGACATTGAAACAATGAAGCTCAATGATTTGTACAACAACTTCAAAATTGTTGAACAAAGTCTTAGGAAGTCTGGAATTTATGGTACTAGTTCTGGGAACGTGGCATTTTTGTCATCTCCTAGTATTGGTAAAACTGAAGAGGTAGAAGAAGTTGAAGGTGTTTCTAGTGCTACCCATGGTGGTCCTTCTACTAGTATACAAAAGACTGTTGCAGGACTTGGTGATCCAGCATTCTATGTATTCATGTCTAGTCAATCTAGGGGTTCTCCTCTAAATCATGAAGACCTAGAGCAAGTTGATAGTGATGATTTGGAAGAGATGGACATCAAATGGCAGGTTGCTTTGCTTAGCATGAGAGCTAAAAAGCATTGGCAGAGAACTGGGAAGCAAATTACCATAGATGGTAATGATACTGCTGGGTTTGACAAAAAGAAAGTGGAGTGCTACAACTGTCATAGGTTGGGACACTTTGCTAAGGAGTGCAGAAGCCCAAGGAAGCAAGAGAATAGAAACACATGGTATAAGCAAGATAGGAAAAAGGAAGTCACTGTTGAAGAACCAAAGGCTATGTTGGCTATTGATGGTATTGGTTATGATTGGAGCTCTATGGCTATTACAGAGGATGCACCACCAAATGCTGCTCTTTTGGCCAATGAATTTGCTCTAATGGCCCATTCTGATTCAGAGGTAAACACTATTACATCTTGTACTGAATCATGTCCTAATCTTAAAGCTTATGAAGACCTTAAAAAGAGATTTGAAGCTCATAGAGAAGAGCTACTTAACTCTCTTTTTAATTTGGCTAATCATAAAAGAGGTCTAGCTGTTTTAGAAAAACAAGTCTTACATTTTAAAAATAATGAAATTCATTTTGTTGATGACATCAATATACTAAAAAATGACATTAAGCACAGAAATGAATGTATTGATGAGTTGAATGAGTCATTAGCTAAACACAAAAATGAAAGAGAAAATGTAAAGGTCTCTGTGGATGTTTTAGCACATTCCTCAGAAGGATTCAATAAACTTTGGGAAGCCCAAGTTGTTGATAAGGTTAACTCTGGTGTTGGATTTAAGTCTGTACCCCCACCATACAGAGGTGTTCCTTCACCTCCAGGTATTGATTTAGCACACACAGGATTACCTGAGTTTCAAGAACCAATCATGGAATATGGTTCTAAGGTCACTAAATCTCCTAAGATAGAAAAGGTAAGTAAAAGTTTAGATAAAACTTTATCTTATAGGACAAGGTGTCCTTTGTTAAGAAAGGAGAGACTATAGTTGTTGAAGATTGTACAACTGATAGTGATAGTGAAGAAGATCAGGTTATGTCTAAACCTGTATTGGTCAAGAAAGTAGGAACAAGTGTTCCTAAGATAGTCAATCACAACACTAACAGGCCTAAGTCAAATGTTAAGACTGCTAGGAAACCAGTTAGATATTGTGAACAATATAGAACTACAAACAAGCCCAGAGGTAACCAAAGGAATTGGAACAACCTCAAGTCTAACCAATTAGGTGATGACTTTGATTTTTACAACAAAGCTTGTTATACATGTGGTAGTTTTGACCATCTTGCAGCTTTCTGCAACCAATGGGTAACTGGGTATGAAAACAGTAGGGTGAACTACAAAAGGCAAACTTCTCAAACTCACTTTCACTCTAACATTCATAGAACTCATCTCAGAACAGTCTCAAACAAGTCTGGACCAAAAGGTCCTGTTAGACAAAAGGAGCCTGATAGTACTAATTTGAAGGTACTGCCAGTTCAAATTAAAGGTACTGGTAGAACTAAAGGTACCGTTAGATCTTTGATGACTGTTAACCCAAAATCAACAGCTAAGGATGCAAAAACCATTTTCAATCATGCATCTACAACTGTTCAAAGGCCCATTCAATCAAAAGCAGTGGTCCACAAACAAATTTGGAAACCAAAGGGTGTTACTTCAATGTTAGCAGTCACTTCTGCTAAGCAAGTTATTCACTCTGCTGCTAAGGGTAATAGGGCAAATGCTGTTAAGGCCTCAGCATGTTGGATTCTCAAATCCAATGTTGCATCAACAGTCCTTAAAAGATTAAACTACATTGATGCAAGAGGCAGATCCAAGTCAGTAACGGCTTGGATCCCCAAAGAAAACTAACTCTCTTCTTTATGTGCAGGAACATTCAACTGATAAACAAGAAGATCAAGGATACTCAGATAGTGGATGTTCTAGACACATGACAGGCAACATGTCTTATCTTTCAGACTTTGAAGCTTTCAATGGAGGATATGTTACCTTTGGAGGTGGTTTTCGTGGCAAAATTTCTGGTAAAGGTACAATTAAAACCGGAAATTTAGATTTTGAAGATGTGTACTATGTACAAGAGTTAAAGTATAATCTTTTTAGTGTTTCACAAATGTGTGACAAAAAGAATAATGTTCTATTTACTGATACTGAATGTCTTGTTCTGTCTAAGGATTTTAAGATGCCTGATGAAAATCAAGTGCTTCTTAGAATTCCTAGAAAGGCCAATATGTATAGTGTTGATATGAAGAACATTATTGCTAAAAAGGGTTTAACCTGTCTTGTTGCAAAGGCCACATTGGATGAATCAAAGTTATGGCATAGAAGGCTTGGTCATATTAATTTCAAAACCATAAATAAAATTGTTAAGAATGGTTTGGTAAGAGGTTTACCTCACAAAAGATTTGAAAATGATCAAACATGCATTGCTTGTCTAAAAGGCAAACAACACAAAGCCACTTGTAAGCCCAAGATTTTTAACTCTATCAATCAGTCATTGTTTATGCTTCATATGGACTTATTTGGACCTGTTTCAATAAGGAGTATACAGCATAAGAAATATTGTCTTGTTATAACTGATGACTATAGCAGATTTACATGGGTTTTCTTCTTAGTGACTAAGGATGAAACATCAAGCATCCTTAAGGACTTCATTACACAGATAGAAAATCAAGTAAGCAAGAAAGTAAAAGTCATTAGGAGTGATAATGGGACAGAGTTTAGAAATAGAGTTATGGATGATTTCTGCAGAGAAAAAGGTATTAGAAGAGAATATAGTGTTGCTAGAACACCACAACAGAATGGTGTGGCTGAAAGAAAGAATAGAACACTAATTGAAGCTGCTAGAACAATGTTAGCTGATTCTAAGCTACCAATAATCTTTTGGGCAGAGGCAATCAACACTGCTTGCTATGTTCAAAATAGAGTTTTAGTTGTGCAGCCTCACAATAAGACATCATATGAACTCTTTAATGGTAGAACTCCTGCAATAGGATTTCTTAGACCTTTTGGATGTCATGTGACGATTCTCAATACCTTAGACCATTTAGGAAAATTTGATGGTAAAGCAGATGAAGGTTTCTTAGTTGGTTATTCTCTTGTTAGCAAAGCTTTTAGAGTTTACAACTTAAGAACTGAGAAAGTACAGGAAGAATTACATGTGGAGTTTCTGGAAAACAAATCCAATGTAGTAGGCCAAGGACCAAAATGGATTTTTGATCTTGAATATCTAACAAATTCTATGAATTATATACCTTTTGTTGCAGAAACTAATAATTTTTCAGGTTCACAAGCAAAGAATGAGGTGGAGTTAGATAAAGTTCAATCTGGTGTTTCAATGCCAATCTGGTCAAGTGCTAGTGTGGAATCAACTTCAACAAATGATGTATCTTCTTCTAGTAAGGCTAAAGGAGATGTTGAAGATGAACTCAAGGATGATGGAACAAAAGAACAACTTAATGTTACAACAGTTGATAGTAATGCAGAGACACAACAAGGTACTGCTGACACCTACAAAGGGCCTGCTAGTGCACTTGAAAAGCCTGCTAGTCCATTTGAAGATACTGCTAGTTCTTCAAAAGCAAATGATGCAGAGTTCTCTGAAGATGAAGTGGATTTGGGTAATCTTCCACTTAACTATCAAGTTCCAACAACCCCACACACAAGAATTCACAATGTTCATTCCCTAGATGATGTGATTGGAGATGTACAATCTGGTGTGAAGACAAGAAGACAATTGGTCTCTACAGACCAACAAGGGATTCTTGATGCTCTTTATGCTTCAAAACAACATGAGGTTTCAAACTCTTGTTTGTTTGTATGTTTTCTCTCTCAAAAGGAACCAAAGAACATTCTTACAGCCCTGGATGATTCAAGCTGGGTAGAGGCTATGCAAGAAGAGCTTCTTCAGTTCAAGATTCAAAAAGTTTGGGTGCTAGCTGATTTACCTAGAGGTGAGAAGCTAATTGGCACTAGATGGGTTTTTAAGAACAAAAGGGATGAAAGAGGGATTGTGATTAGGAATAAGGCTAGATTAGTAGCACAAGGGTACACACAAGAAGAAGGGATAGATTATGATGAAGTTTATGCTCCAGTAGCAAGGATTGAGGCAATTAGGCTGTTTCTAGCTTATGCTTCATTTTTAGGCTTCACAGTCTACCAAATGGATGTCAAGAGTGCATTTTTATATGGTAAGATTGAACCAGAGGTGTATGTTTCACAACCTCCAGGTTTCATTGACCCTGACCATCCAAACAAAGTGTACAGAGTAGTGAAAGCTCTCTATGGCCTACATCAGGCACCAAGAGCTTGGTATGCAACACTTGCTTCCTATTTATTAGAAAATGGATTTCAAAGAGGAAAGATTGATCAGACACTTTTCATCAAAAAGCACAAGAAGGATCTTCTGTTAGTGCAGGTGTATGTGGATGACATTATCTTTGGATCTACAAGGAAGGAAATGTGTTTAGAATTCGAGAAGCTTATGCATGATAAGTTTCAGATGAGTTCTATGGGAGAACTCACATTCTTTTTGGGTTTGCAAATTAAACAATCATCTGAAGGCATTTTTATTTCACAAGATAAATATGTTGCAGAAATTCTTAGAAAGTTCCAATTTGCTGATTCAAAAATGGCAAGCACACCAATGGACCCAGAGAAGCACCTTCTAAAAGATGAAGATGGAGAGAATGTAGATGTACACAATTACAGATCTATGATAGGCTCTTTGATGTATCTTACATCATCTAGACCTGACATAATGTTCTCTGTTTGTGTTTGTGCAAGATTTCAAGTTACTCCAAAGGTTTCTCATTTAATTGCAGTCAAGAGAATTTTTAGATATCTTAAAGGACAACCAAGGTTGGGTATATGGTATTCTAGAGAATCTCCTTTTGACTTAGTAGCATTTTCGGATAGTGATTATGCTGGTGCTAGCTTGGACAGAAATTCAACCACTGGAGGATGTCAATTCCTAGGGTGTAGACTTGTCTCATGGCAGTGTAAGAAGCAAACAAGTGTGGCAAATTCAACAACTGAAGCTGAATATATAGCTGCTGCAAGTTGCTGTGCTCAAGTCTTATGGCTTCAAAACCAACTTCTTGACTATGGGTACAATTTCTTAAACACTGTTATTCATATTGATAATAGTAGTACAATTTGTATTATTAGAAATCCAGTACAACATTCTAAAACAAAGCACATTGAAATTAGACATCACTTTATTAGAGATTGCAATGAGAAAAGATTAATTCAAGTAATGAAAATTGCTTCAGAACATAATTTTGCAGATCTACTTACAAAAGCTTTTGATGTTTCAAGATTTCAGTACTTAATAGCAAGTATTGGAATGCTTAATCTTTAAATTTTTCAAATAATGTGTTTATGTACATAAATTTTTGTTGGTACTTCTGGATTTGTAAGGTACTGCTAATATATCATAAGGTACTGCTGAGCACACAAGATGCTGCCAGTACAAAATATAAATTGTGTTATTCATATAGTTTGTCTTATGATTATTCTAATGCAAGACAAGTACTTTGTACATTGTTCTTTTGGTTTTAGACTAACTATTTCAGGTATGAATAAAGAAACACAAAGGAGATTTCAAGTGAAATGGAAATAGCAGAATGCTTATCCAATTGCTAAACATAGTAGGTTTATGATGGACTGAGTTTAGGAATTCAAACTCCTTAAAACTTCTTTCTTGAAACCTAGTTATGATGTTTCACATTGAATTGATAACTTAGTTGATCAGATAGTAACTGATGCAACTCACTTTCTATCATTTTATACTTTTAAGTATAATGTGTAAGTCTAAGGACATCTGATAGAAAGAACAGTGAGCAAAAGTGAATCTAACACTTGTGTTAGAGGTAACAAATGCCACGAGCTGGAAACCCTGTCAAGAAAATCTTTTGAATAGATTTATCTTTTCACAGGCAGTTATTTATAACTGAAAAACATTGGTTCTCACACAACCAGAGGTTGCTTTAAACCGAACTTATGATTGAGTGTCTGTTATACACTTAATCCTTTCAAAATGGTTGAAGGTAGTATGATTTTTCAATTCTAAAATCATGAACATACTACTAAGGCAAAGGTTTCTTAAACAAGGATTTTTCAAGAGATTCAGAAAAACCATCCATTGATGGATAATGAATCAAAATGTCCACTGATTCACCTCTCATAGGAGTTAACACACCTAGAAGTGATGAGGGCAGAAACTTAAACTTTTAAGGAATTGATGGCTTCATGTACATTATTGTCTGACAACAAGGTTACATTGATAGATCAGTCAAAGGTACATAGTGAGATCTTCCAAACAAGGGGAGGAAACAAAAGTTATTTGCTTCAGGGGAGGTTACAATCTCAGGGGAGGAAATAATTGCCCAGAAAAGGAAGAAAAACCAATAGAAGGAAGGAGAAGACAAGAGCATACAAGATGATGATGTAGAGGTTGAAAATGACAAGAATAGATCACATATCTAGAAGGGATGAAGCATTTCTAAAGGAGAAAGTTCTATCTAGATCAAACGAAGGAAAGTTTCAATTTCAGTTCATTATGTTTGTTCATCACTTGCAAAGGCATGCTGTTAGATGATTTCACTTGTTGAAACAATCATCCAAGATACACAGCACCATTGCCTCTTACAATTCCTCCATCCAAGGAAATTGCACCATCTTTTGGTACAATGTTTTGATATTGCTGAAGTCAAAGAAGAATAGAGCAGATCAGTTCAGAATAAGAAGAATAGTTCAGATTCATGAAGTGTTTGAAAGATCTTCACAAAGATAAGTCCTCATTTAATTCAGAAAACATGTTTGAAATGATTCACATGTTTAGGGGAGGATTGTTGGGAATTAAATATTCTGAAGTTAGAGTATTAGAATTTACTCTAAGACAAGAGCCTGCTAGTTCATGATCAAGGTACTGCTAGTACAACAAGAGACTGCTAGTTCAAAAAGAGACTGCTAGTTCAAGAAGAAGAGCCTGCTAGTACAACAAGAGCCTGCTAGTTCAAAAAGAAGAGCCTGCTAGTTCTAAATGGTACCGCTGATCAGTGAGTCATAGAGCTGCTTCAAGGATAAGACCGAAGAAGATATTATTTGTATGAGTCACTCTTATGCAAAAATAATATCTAGATATATTCTTAGTCAACAAGTTGATGCATGTGCTTTCATCAAATCATCTGAACAACTTGAAAGACATCAACTTACATACGTTAGCTCGATTTGATCTTTGTAAGACAAGTGTTGATTGAACATAAAGCAATATTGTATTAGATCTCTTGGAATATAAAAGAGATCTTAGACTAGTGATATTAGATGTGTAATAAGCTTAACCAAGAACTCATAACTGTTAGAACAAGAACATAAACAATATCACAAGTCTAGAACTTAAGATTCAAGGTTGTAACCCTAGTGATAATCTCAAGATCACTCGTATTATTTTGAATAATATTGAATCGTTTAGTGAAAACTTTCTTTGTTCATTGTTAAGTTAACATAACATAATTCTTCCATTTCCATAACATACATAACCTTCTAAGTGTGATTAAGTAAATTCCGCGTACTTATTTACATAGACTCAATATATCATTTCACACAAAGCATACAAGGTTTAACCACCTTAAACCGTGTGACGAATCTCTCTCACATTCAATAGTAATACAAGGATTCTCAAAGGTTACAAATGAAATACTGAATACACAAGGCTACAAAGGAACAAAAGCTAAATACTAAGTCCGCAAATGCAAATCCTTCTAATAACTTCTACTTCAGAATAACTATCAAGGTCTTCTAAGTCCAAAAGTCTCTTCACTCATACCCAGCTTCCAACTAAAACCTGCCGCGGGAAAAGAAACGCGGCTGAGCTTAAAAAGCCCAGTGAACAGATATATAATAAACAGAAATGAAAGCAAATGAAACGAACATGTATGGTTTAGTGCATTGGGATATATAAGTCATAGACAAAGAATATAAATAAGAATGAAATGAAAAGAAAAGGGAATAAGAGGGTGAGTAATCCTCCACGAGCCCGAACAAATCAAATATAGTAACCATGTCTTCATAATCATATAGAGGGGAGACCTCTTATATAACCAGATACTATGAGGGGTGTCCTCATTCTTCCAATTGGAGTAGCTAACTCCCGAACTTGTGAAAGACGTGGATTGCACCCAACATCAGTCACCGAACAATATATAATATCAAATCATGTTAACTTCACTAACACGAACACGAACCTAGGATGCATCCATACGCCCCCCGAACAATAATATAGGCCAATAATAAATATAATGTGCATGCAACGAACAATTTGGGGACGGTGTGTAACATCACTCGAACACACTGGAGTCATGCCATTGGTGCATCAATGACACAGCCACGTTACCTTCATGGCTAGGAAACGAACTTGGCTCAGGTATCAAACTGAAGGGTCAAAGTCAAAGGTCTAAATCACAGCAAAGGTCCAAATAGTCTAAGTCCAAATATCAAAGGTTCATGGCAAAGGGTTCATCATCGAAGGTTCATAATCAAATGGTTCATTTAAAGTAATCTTTATCAATTGATTTTATAAAAATGACCTTTAATAACGGTTTTCACAAAAGTAGTCTTGAAAAGTAGTTTTCACAAAAGCTTAGTCAAATTCTAAATAAAAGTGGTATCGCATATTTCATAAACATCATCTTTAAAAATAAATTTTCCTCAAAACGTTTCCATAATATAATTGAAAAGGTTTTCACATCTAATTACCAAAATCAAAAGAACCCTCGAAGTATCAAGTGATTCGAATACTAATATCACAAGGTAACGAACAAATATCAAAGGATTCATTATAGAAGCTCAAAGCGAAAGGGTCATATCGAACATCAAAATCCACAATGAATCAAACAAATGAACCAAAGTGTAGGGGAACATAGCAATGGCTTGGGAAATCCTAACGAGTCAAAATCAGAAGTCAAGAGAACGAAGGCACCTTACTGAGAAAGGCATAATATCTGTACCTTATTAGCAGAACACATGGATAGCAAATGACAAGGATTAAATTACTCCTTCCTCGAACCTAAGGGAGTAGAAGATAGAATGACAAGTGGTTTTTAGTTATCTTTCCATTTTAAGTAACTTTCCTTGTTAGGTAACTTTCCTTATTTAACAGGTTTCCCGAATTAGCAAGTTTCCATAATTAGCAGATTTCCATAATTAGAAAGATTATAATATCACCAATTTAGGTTAAGTCATTAATCAAGCCTTATTATGGAATTAAGGTATATTTTAGCAAGTTACAAAAGTCTAGGGTTATTTATGACAAGTTTCTATAAATTAGGGTTTCAAATGTAAATATATCAAAGTTAAGTGTTTTAAATGAAATTATCACAAATTACCAGTTTAAAACACATAATGGATTCAGAATCACACTTTAGTCCTTATAGTTACATAATTTACAATTTAACCCTTACTATATTCAAAATCACATCACAAGCCCTTATATTTATTAAATAACAGAATATACCCTCATAGTTATGCATGATACGATTTAAACCTCCATGTTTCACATATTTACACATTTGGTCCCTTTAGTTCTAAAAAACCACAATTTACATCTTTACTTTATTATAATTACACATTAGACCCATAAATACCCAAAGTTACATATTATTTCCCTAATAATATTATTTACTCAAAATAATCATAAGTTTCCTAAATTTACACTTTTAGTCCCTCTAGTTAATTAAATTGCAATTCGAACCATATATTAACAATTAAATCATTATCTTGCAAATTTTACACATAAGGACCTCGTCTTATAATTATTACACCTTTGTACTGACCTAATTAACATTATATTAATAGGTCTTAAGTTTCAAAGTTGGTAAAACACACCCTTCTTATTTTATTCTCAATTCGTATAACACTTTTAATATGCAAAAACAAACCCTAGCTCATCCAATCATCAACCAATCATGACCTCATCATTAATGTGCAATTAATGTTCAGATTCAAGCACCAAACCCTAACCCTAAATCATTCTAGGGCTTCCTTTTTATTTTCTTTTATTCGATATACATAATCCGATTACAAAATAATTAGCCATGATCAATCTAAGCTTCTATAATTCGTTCAAGCATTTTTACTAGATCATATAATTCGTATAAAGTCCAAAATAAATAATTACAACCCCTGGAAAAATCGTATAGCTTGTTATGGATTTTTAATACGTTTTTGCTCTAAAAAATCATTACGATCTATCTAGCTAGCATGGTTCGAGTTATATATTTTATTTAGATCTTATATGATCCTAAGAACATAAGAAAAATACTACATGCAAGATCGAACGTGTACAAGGGACAATAGGAATTTATACCTCTCGTTAAGCTTAATTCGACAAAACAAATCACTAGTGATCAAACGAACGAATCCCACGACCTCCAAACAATTTTCTAAGCTTCCTCACATGTTGTAGAACACCAGAAAAATAGCCACGAATTTTCTCTTGATCGTACGAAGGCTGGTCGAATTTTTGTTTAGGTTTTTAGGTTTTTCGGTATATGTTTTATATATATAATAAATAAGAAAACGTGTATATATGATAAGGGATCATATTTTTCGGCCCAAGAAAGTATATTTAAGCTCAAATACTGATTTTGATAATTTCCTAATTTTATTTGCATTTATCTTGTATTTTATATAATTTAATTTGAATTAATAATAATAATAATACACAAAATTAATTAAACCGGCCTAAATATTTTTTTCGTATAAATATAAATTTTTGTACACTTCAAAATGTTTAATTATAGACATAAAAATTACTTCGCTTCATATCTTGCTCATTCCCGAAGGTTTGGGATTTATTTGGTACTTTAAATGCTTATTAATCAAATTTTAAAATTATAGGGGCAAATTGGTCTTTTTGAATGTTTTAGATTTTTTGGGTATTACAACTTCTTCCCCTCTAAAAGAAAATTTCGTCCTCGAAATTTGAAGTCGCAAAGTGAAACGAAGTCGTAGCGAGTCGCAAAAGATCATCACGAACATTCTCATGCCCGAGGAGGTTCTTTCAAAAAGATCTTCAGACCAAATAGTTTCTCATGACTCGAATCAAAACGAAGTGGGTTCAAATTTCCTCAGAAAGAGACAAATTAAGTTGTTTCTGATCAAAAGACCATGCAACAAAAATGGAGGATAGGTAAATCTCCAGGATCTCATATGGAATACGAACAAGAGTTCAAATCAAATTAATTGTATCAACAGTAAGGAGTTTTACAAGAATTCAAGATTTATAACTGAGGTCAACAGAATGAAAACGAGAGTCCAAACTCATCCAGATATTTAACTAACGAAGGTAGAGTATACGCATAGGTAGAATGAACTTAAAGTCTCACTAATCACTGATAATCCAACGGAGATTCAAATTCTAAACTTCTTAGGTACTCCCCAAGATATCCTATGACCACAAAAAGTGCACGTTATATGATGTAAGTATTATCACGTTGGCCAGACGTCATAATACTGGCATCATATAAATATGCCCTTATGATGGTCATACTTTATCTCAAGTCGAAATCAAAACCACCTATCTTAATTCACCTAGTACTTCTATAGTCTCAAAGGTCAACAAGATCAAATGTCATAGTCAGGAGGGAAAACAAAACTATTCGCAAGAGTATCAAAATCCCGGATTGCCTAGCAGAAATGAGGTACGCCGTCACAAGCATCACATCTTCCACAATTCGCCAAAATCTCCCAAAACAAAGCCATCACTGAACATACGAAAAATGAACACGAACAGAAATGCTTCTAGGAAACTTAAATCATTAAAGGATCTTATTACTATATAACGAAACTTAAGAGGGTCTACGGAAGTGAAAGTTAGTCGTCAAAATCTTCGGTCTTCCCAGAATCAATTCTTCCAAACATAAAGGGTCTGTTTCAAAACTCCGTCCATTCAACACCTCCAATCTCCTCAAGTCCGGTTAATCTGTCTTCGTTTGTCCATCAATCGGAAAGTGAAACCAAAATCGGGAACTTGTGTCTGGTTCGTCGAGCCTCCTGCAGTTCTTATTGGAATGTGATGGAGTAATGTGGATTTCTGGTACGATCTTTGAATCTCTCCATCATCCAGTCTGCTTCCGATCTCAATTCATCTTAGTACAACCAAGATGAATAGGAAAATTAGACTGCATGTCTTCATCAGCTCCAGGTTCGCCATCTTGACTAAATTTCTTCTTCTGCATCGCCAACACTTCTACCTTGTAAGGAATGTCTTCACTCTTCAGGGTAGCCGCCGTTGTTGTCAACTGATGCGTGCGATGTGTCGTTGCGGTTTAGCAGTATTAATGCCTACTCAAGTTTGAAATTTATATTTAGCCGACTTATCAATAACACACACACTTAACGAGCAGTGTACCCGGTCAGTATGAATATAATGGTAAGTAGAGTGTCGATCACTAAGAGTGGAACGTATTATCTAGTTATTCTAATCAGTATTTTAATATTCTAAGTTAGCTATACAACCTAATCTAACGCAAGGGGGTTCAGCCTGAGAGACTGGCACGTTTTGGATGCAATTAAATAATAAACTAAACTAATGAGCACGAATCAGCGATAGGCATGCACATACACAGATAAATACTCGAGACAATAAGAAGACCTGTCCTGATGATTAAGTAGATTGTCACTTGTTTTATTGATAGTTTTATATGAAGTGTATGTAATTAACCCTTTCTCGTTGGCACTAATCTTATCGGCGAGTAAACCCTTAATGATTACTTATGTCTAAAAGTTATTCCTAAGTGATCAATTTAGTAACAACCGTGGGAGCCACATTCTCTTCCGTAGTCAAATGCGCAGGCCACTAATAAACACAGAGGTTATCAATGCACTAATAAGTAGTAACCAAAGACATCATCATATAAACTTTAATTGATGGGAAAGCAGTTTTAAGGGAGTGCAATCTTTCCGTTGTCACATTACACAAGCCATCAATCCTGATGAATTAAAGTTTACTAACACAATAAAACAAAACTACTTAATGAATTAAATACATGCAGGACCTTCTTACAGCTCTTGTATCTTCGTTCGGGTGTGTCTTGTGCTGCCTAATCGTCTGAATTCGGCCTTAGGTTTCTGTGGTCTTCGTACTTCGTATATATTATATGCTTCGGAATTCGTCTGGTCTTGGGGTATTTATAGTTTCTGTCTGAGGGTAAGATGCGGCGCATTGACTTAACTTCGCGTGGGGTCCAAGATTAATATATTCAGGAATATTCGTACACCGCCAGAAGATGCGGCGTATCTTCATTCTTGGATGCGGCGCATGTCCTCTTGCCGTCTTGGATAATATCTTGTGAAATCTTGATAGCGATGCGCCGTATGTAAGAAGTATAATGCGGCGCATCTGGAGCAGAATAGTCTTGATCTTGTACATTTCAGTAGACTCTTAACTTCTTGCTTGTTTTGCTCCATTATTAGTCCAAAATCGCCAAGTTTCACCAAATGCTTGTTTTTACCTGAGAATTACAAAAGTAAACGATTAAGTATCAATTCTCATACGTAATATAATAAAACAAGTCAAATTAATAGGATAAATGATAGTAATAAAATGTACTTATTTGAGTTCATCAAATATCCCCCCACTTGAACTTTACTTGTCCCCAAGTAAACCTTAGAATTAATCTTATGAAAATGTATCCTAAAAGATATTAGGATTTATTTTTATATTTAAGCATGTATTCATTTTTGTCATAATCACACAACCAAACACTTAACGAGTTAGAAGTAAAATAAAATAATTTGATAAAAGCAAATCTAATCGTTTAACTGTCCAGTCGTGACGAATATTCTATCATAAGCTTGGCAAGTATACACATCTCCCCCACTAAAGCCAAGGAATAACAAGTCTAAAGCGGTAAAAAGGGTTTTGAGGTTTAAGGGTTAATCATTCTCCTTAATCTTTATCGATCTCAAATTCCAGAAAAGGCGACAAAATCACAAATACATGATCGAATCCACGAACACGATACTTGCAATTGCGCAAATCCTTAACTCGAATAGGCTAAAGATAGGACCAAGTAATCTTTACCAATAATATTATATCAAAAAGGGCGACAAAATCATAAATACATAGCCGAATCCACGACTACGATACTTAAGATTGCTCAAATCCCTAATCTCAATAAATCAAAGGTTTGGATAAAGAATAATATAGGGTATGGATAATATTTGGGATATAAATTGGTGTAAAAATGAAAAATAAACAAAACAAATAAATTAAAATCCTAAGTGTGGTTAATCACTATCCCAACCATCCCATGAATAAGACTCATATCATAGAATAACTCACGCTTTAACACTTGAAACACACGCTTTAGGTAGACACGAATTATACTCAACAAGATCTTAATCAAAGAATAAACCTTAGTTGGTTAAAGCAAACTGCCAACTCTTCCTTTTTTCTTTTTCTTTTCTATTATTTTTTTTTTTTTTTTTTTTTTTTTTTTTTAACCATAAACATAGATGTGTAAAATTTCACCACATCACTATAATGATAATTCTGGATAATTTTTCCATACTTTTCATGACTTCAGAAATAACGGTAATAGTGAAAGTAGTAAACACACGAAAAATAAACTCAAAGATATACAATATTTACTTTCACTCCAATTGCATTGTGCAATTTCCCGACCTAACCATAGATAATGAATTACGCACGCGAACACAGGTAATGTAAGGAAACACACTTTGCCTAAAGCAATTAACCAAACACGGATTTTAATCTACAGGGTAGGCTAAGGTGTAAGGGTGTAACGAAACATTTTAACAAAGGTGTAAGAAACGAAAGGAATGGCTCTGAGTGTTTTTCTAGGGGTATCTTACTCTAAAAGTGAGAGTAACAAAAGGGTTTATACGGGGGTTAACTAACCAGTGTAGTTAGCTAATATCACATAACATATAAAGGCTATTTGGGTGTAATCCTAGAAATTTACCAATTTAGACAAGTCATTCCAATTATATAAAATAATACTTATTATGGTGGTCTCGAATAGTATACAAGCCAAGTTCTAAAGTTTACAAGTCACCGGCACACTCATAGATTTGTGAATTTTGAAAAATCACAATTTTTGAAAATAACGTCATGTGTGCAGCTATGCAACTTAGATCTTAAACAAAAACATGCTAAAAATTTTAAATTTTGATATATTAAGCACATTTTAAGCATAATTTTTGAAAAGTTTAGGACAAGTAAGTGTTCTAATTCTCCAATCCCCCCACTTAAGTTAAACAACATCCTCGTTGTTTGTATAAAAGGTTAAAAACTGGAAAATAAAAGAATTAGAACAGAAAAACTCCCCTGAGATTTGCTCGGTATGATCCTCCATTTGTATAAGAGCAAAAATCATCTTTCTTGTGGATGAGAACATTTAAGCTTCATATTTGATGTATCCACAGGAAATGCAGGAATCTATAATACCACCAAGACTTTAAACATACCTAAGTTAAGAAGGTTCAAACTTGCATAATACATTAGTAGTTAGGAAAAATAAAACTTAAAAATAAAAATGAAAATCATCAGGTCAGTCGATGCGCCGTATCTTATGGAAGAAGATACGCCGTATCGAGCCTGGAACAAATACGGATCAGAATAGAAGATGCGTCGCATCCTTAACCAGGGATGCGCCGCATTGAAATAAACTGATAAAAAGTTTTAAAGTCAAGAATAAAAAATGCAGAAAAATAAAGTAAGATATGACCAGTGCAGGAGATGCGTCGCATCTTGGGATTGAGATGCGCCGTATCTTCTGCGGGCCTGACTGACTCGACACAGAACAGAATAATAAAAATTTTCTCGGGGTTGTCTCCCGGTCAGCACTTGTCTTTATTCCAGAGTCTTCAAGTTAGACTCACGTTCAGCTCTTTAATATCGATCATTGAAGGAGTCGGAAACATCGCGCTCCCTCATTGCCAATTCAGTAATATTGAACACTCCTTGCTCGTCCTTAATTTCCACGCCGTTCTTCTTTAATATCTGTATAAACAAAGTTCTGTCCCTTTCGGGAAATTCTTATTATCATATAGGCATAAATAAGCAAGGTGGGGTGGTAGTTCAATAAACACATCATTATTCAAATTCATTTTCTCAACTATTCTCCTACGTTTGTTAATTACTACGCAATCATACCACTCATCATCAGAATCATTAACAACATCGCGTCTAAGTTCGGTAGGTACATTAAGGTCAATAAATTCCTCAAAGTTCTCATGATTAGGATTAGTTGAGTTGTTTTGAATCAATGTTTCTCCCATAAGCCTAGCTTCAAGATCGAGGTCCATACGCTCTCTTAATCCTAGCACATAGACACCTCTAATTATGCTTTTAACAGGATCTTGGCACTTATAGACTAGTTTATTACTCCCTACCCTTAATGAGATTTTTCTTTTAAACACATCAATCTTAGCATGGGCAGTAGACAAGAAAGGTCTTCCAAGGATTAAAGGAATCTTAACATCCTTGGGCATATCTAATATAACAAAGTCTACAGGGAAAATAAACTTCTCAATCTTAACTACCACATTAATAGCAATCCCTTCAGGTCGTTTTACCGTTTTATCAGCCAATTCAATAAGTAACTTAGTTGGTGCTAATTTTCCTAGTCCTAGGGTAGTGAATGTCTTAAGAGGCATAACACTAACACTAGCTCCTAAGTCAGCTAACACATTATTGAAAGATATATTATTAATTGAACAAGGCAAAGTAAAACTTCCTGGGTCCTTTTCTTTATGAGGCAAGGCATTTAAGTCGGTTGCAGAGCTCTCTTCTTTCATTGTAGCCTTGATCTCCTCTTCAATCTTTGTCTTCTCTTTTAGTAGTCTCCTTAAACTGATTGAAGAATTAAAGAAAAATTCGGGTCTTGCACCATCATTACCATTCATCGATCTTCTAGGTATGTTAGGAGTGACTTCTTCAGTGGTGCTTATGGCCTTGACATGATCTCTTGGGTTGGTTTCAGTTGAGCCAGGTAAACTTCCGTATCCCCTTTCTTGAAGAACTTTGCTCATTTGACCAATTTGTTGTTCCAATGCTTTGATCGAAGCTCCTTGATTTCTTGTAATAGTATCCGTTGAAGCTCAGATTTCTTTGATCATAGCAGTGTTCTCATCATGTCTTTTAGCAGCATCGGCCATAATCTGCTTTAGAGTGTCATCCAAAGTCTGCCTCCTTTCTTGATAAGCGGGATTGAAGTTGTTCTTTTGATAGAATCCCGGAGTAGCTTCCCTAAATCTTCCTGAAGGTCGGAATGGTTGTCCAAATTGTGTGTAGTATGCTTCTTCAAACGTCTCACTTTCATTCTTATTCGGGCAATCTTTAGTGTAGTGAGGTCCTTCGCATTTTTCACATCTAACTTGGGCAACATACACTTTTTCATCACGCTTCTTCATCTCTCTACTAATTTTATCCAATTGAGCTTGAATAGCAGCAAACCCGTCAAAATTAGTGCTGCTCTTAGATCTAGTAGAGGTCCCATCGTGCCATTTTTGAGAATGATCAGCAGCTTCTTGGATAGCTTTCCTAGCATTAGCTGCACTCATTTGAGGCACAGCTCCCTTAGCGTCCAAGATTTGTCTAGTAGGCACGTCCAATCCTTGATAAAACAATATTATCTCCTGCATAGGGGTTAGATAGTGTTGAGGACATTTTACCAGTAAATCTTTAAATCGTTCCCAAGCTTGATAAAGAGTTTCATCAGGCTCTTGCTTGAAACTGTTGATAGCCTCCATCTTTTTAGCAGTCTTAGCAGGCGGACAATATCTCTTCAGGAATTTGCTCTTCAAATCTTCCCATGTAGTGATTGAACTAGCAGGTTCATTCCTTAGCCACTTATTAGCAGCTCCTTTAAGTGAAATTGGAAAGATTCTTAGCATGAGTTGATCGTTAGTGACTCCTTCCGTAGTAAACAAATCTGCAATCTCGAGGACCTTTTCAACATGCTCATTAGAATCCTCATGTTCCGATCCACTGAAAGCATTTTCTCTTAGCTCCTTGAGAAACTGACCCTTCAATTCAAACTTTGACTTATCATCAAACTTTGGTCTAGCAACTCCTGAAGTGTAATCAGCACGGGTACTGTTCATGTATTCCTCCATAGTTGTGTTTTCACCCATTGTTTCTGTTTCTTCTTCCTCTTTCTCTTCAGAAAAATAATCAAGCTCGAATGAACTTGAAATATCAAAGCTTTTTGTGTTGAAAAGCCTTTTAAGCAAATGAAAGACTCGTTCAGGATCTTCGAAAGGTTGAATCAAGTTCTTCGTAGAACTCCTGGTCATGCACTTCCTGAAATCAACACAAAAACATCAGTAGGGTATGCTCAAGAAAGTAATATATCAGAAAATTAACAACGAAAACGGAATACGAAAAATTAAAGTTACTGATATCTGCAGACGATGCGCCGTATCCAACAAATTGGATACGCCGTATCTTATAATCGTTAAAATTTAATCAGACTTTATTCAGAAAATAGATACGCCGCTTATAAAGTTGAATGCGCCGTATCAGTTTATTTATCAAAAATCGATATTTATTTAAAATTAAATGCGTCGTATTAACAAAAGTTAATGCGTCGTATTTTCGTTACGTTTCAAAATACAAGATTTTTGATTCAGAAGATACGCCGTATCGACAGAGATCGATGCGTCGTATCTGTTTAATAATTCGAAAACTGTTTTTAATTAAAATAATAGATGCGCCGTATCTGCTAAAGCAGATGCGTCGTATCGCGTTAACGTTTAGAAAAAATTTCTTAAAAACAGATACGCCGTATCTTGGGGAAAGATGCATCGTATCGAATTAATTAAACGCGTTGTATTTTATAAAAATTAAACGCAATACGCCGTATCTATGAAAATAGATGCGCCGTATCGTTTAAATAAGCTCAGTACAACGATAGCAGAACACAGAAAATACGAAAAATAAAAACAAATAAAAACACAAACGAAAACAAACAAAAATAAAAGAAAACAAATAACACACAAAATAAAAAATATGCAAAAAATACAATGAATGCAAATTAACCTAATATACAACACAGTTAGCAGTTAGATTAAAAATTAAAAAGAAAAACCTAAATAAAATACTAATCAAATTAACAGATAATAACAATTCACTCCCCGGCAGCGGCGCCAAAAACTTGATGCGTGCGATGTGTCGTTGCGGTTTAGCAGTATTAATGCCTACTCAAGTTTGAAATTTATATTTAGCCGACTTATCAATAACACACACACTTAACGAGCAGTGTACCCGGTCAGTATGAATATAATGGTAAGTAGAGTGTCAATCACTAAGAGTGGAACGTATTATCTAGTTATTCTAATCAGTATTTTAATATTCTAAGTTAGCTATACAACCTAATCTAACGCAAGGGGGTTCAGCCTGAGAGACTGGCACGTTTTGGTTGCAATTAAATAATAAACTAAACTAATGAGCACGAATCAGCGATAGGCATGCACGTACACAGATAAATACTCGAGACAATAAGAAGACCTGTCCTGATGATTAAGTAGATTGTCACTTGTTTTATTGATAGTTTTATATGAAGTGTATGTAATTAACCCTTTCTCGTTGGCACTAATCTTATCGGCGAGCAAACCCTTAATGATTACTTATGTCTAAAAGTTATTCCTAAGTGATCAATTTAGTAACAACCGTGGGAGCCACATTCTCTTCCGTAGTCAAATGCGCAGGCCACTAATAAACAAAGAGGTTATCAATGCACTAATAAGTAGTAACCAAAGACATCATCATATAAACTTTAATTGATGGGAAAGCAGTTTTAAGGGAGTGCAATCTTTCCGTTGTCACATTACACAAGCCATCAATCCTGATGAATTAAAGTTTACTAACACAATAAAACAAAACTACTTAATGAATTAAATACATGCAGGACCTTCTTACAACTCTTGTATCTTTGTTCGGGTGTGTCTTGTGCTGCTTAATCGTCTGAATTCGGCCTTAGGTTTCTGTGGTCTTCGTACTTCGTATATATTATATGCTTCGGAATTCGTCTGGTCTTGGGGTATTTATAGTTTCTGTCTGAGGGTAAGATGCGGCGCATCTAATAAGTAGATGCGGCGCATTGACTTAACTTCGCGTGGGGTCCAAGATTAATATATTCAGGAATATTCGTACACCGCCAGAAGATGCGGCGTATCTTCATTCTTGGATGCGGCGCATGTCCTCTTGCCGTCTTGGATAATATCTTGTGAAATCTTGATAGCGATGCGCCGTATGTAAGAAGTATAATGCGGCGCATCTGGAGCAGAATAGTCTTGATCTTGTACATTTCAGTAGACTCTTAACTTCTTGCTTGTTTTGCTCCATTATTAGTCCAAAATCGCCAAGTTTCACCAAATGCTTGTTTTTTACCTGAGAATTACAAAAGTAAACGATTAAGTATCAATTCTCATACGTAATATAATAAAACAAGTCAAATTAATAGGATAAATGATAGTAATAAAATGTACTTATTTGAGTTCATCAAATATCCCCCCACTTGAACTTTACTTGTCCCCAAGTAAACCTTAGAATTAATCTTATGAAAATGTATCCTAAAAGATATTAGGATTTATTTTTATATTTAAGCATGTATTCATTTTTGTCATAATCACACAACCAAACACTTAACGAGTTAGAAGTAAAATAAAATAATTTGATAAAAGCAAATCTAATCGTTTAACTGTCCAGTCGTGACGAATATTCTATCATAAGCTTGGCAAGTATACACATCTCCCCCACTAAAGCCAAGGAATAACAAGTCTAAAGCGGTAAAAAGGGTTTTGAGGTTTAAGGGTTAATCATTCTCCTTAATCTCTATCGATCTCAAATTCCAGAAAAGGCGACAAAATCACAAATACATGATCGAATCCACGAACACGATACTTGCAATTGCTCAAATCCTTAACTCGAATAGGCTAAAGATAGGACCAAGTAATCTTTACCAATAATATTATATCAAAAAGGGCGACAAAATCATAAATACATAGCCGAATCCACGACTACGATACTTAAGATTGCTCAAATCCCTAATCTCAATAAATCAAAGGTTTGAATAAAGAATAATATAGGGTATGGATAATATTTGGGATATAAATTGGTGTAAAAATGAAAAATAAACAAAACAGATAAATTAAAATCTTAAGTGTGGTTAATCACTATCCCAACCATCCCATGAATAAGACTCATATCATAGAATAACTCACGCTTTAACACTTGAAACACACGCTTTAGGTAGACACGAATTATACTCAACAAGATCTTAATCAAAGAATAAACCTTAGTTGGTGTTCCCATAACTGCCAACTCCCATTTAATCCAGAAATGAGGTACGCCATCACAAGCATCACATCTTCCACAATTCGCCAAAATCTCTCAAAACAAAGCCATCACCGAACATACGAAAAATGAACACGAACAGAAATGCTTCTAGGAAACTTAAATCATTAAAAGATCTTATTACTATATAACGAAACTTAAGAGGGTCTACGGAAGTGAAAGTTAGTCGTCAAAATCTTCGGTCTTCCCAGAATCAATTCTTCCAAACATAAAAGGGTCTGTTTCTAAACTCCGTCCATTCAACACCTCCAATCTCCTCAAGTCCGGTTAATCTGTCTTCGTTTGTCCATCAATCGGAAAGTGAAACCAAAATCGGGAACTTGTGTCTGGTTCGTCGAGCCTCCTGCAGTTCTTCTTGGAATGTGATGGAGTAATGTGGATTTCTGGCACGATCTTTGAATCTCTCCATCATCCAGTCTGCTTCAGCTCTCAATTCATCTTAGTACAACCAAGATGAATAGGAAAATTAGACTGCATGTCTTCATCAGCTACAGGTTCGCCATCTTGACTAAATTTCTTCTTCTGCATCGCCAACACTTCTACCTTTTAAGGAATGTCTTCACTCTTCAGGGTAGCCGCCGTTGTTGTCAACTCCAGGTCAGGCAGGGAAATAATTCTTCTGATATGTTTCTAGTTGTCCTAATGTATATGAAAACCTTCTGTGCGGCAAGGGAGTATCACCGAGTCTCTTTCTGATTTATCCCAAAATTGTTCCGACTAAAGGTGTTGATATAAATAATGCCTAAACACGTTATTAATATTTTTCGATATCTCGACGTTTTGATAATCACAAAATGTAAAATCATTAATCGGAAAATTATGACGTAAACAAGTATTTAGTTGTAAATATCTATTTCTACAACTCAAATCATTTAAGGTATGAATGAACTAATGCTTAATGCATTATATGATCAAATGAAAATTTTCTTAATAACTAGATTTTTTATAAAACATCAAAAACATTTTATATATTTTTGAAAAACATTTTTGGTATTAAATAAAAATGTTAAATCTTTTATAAAAATATGAATTCAAATTTTTAACCAAAATCAGTTAAAATGTTCCAGAAAAACCTTCCCCACAAAAGGACAAAATTGGCCAACGTTCAGTAGGGGCGGCCCCCTTAATTTTGCTAGGCGGCACCCTTAATAATTAAGGGGACCGCCCCCGCTCCAGTAGGCCTCCAGCTGTCCAGTTTTTCTCCTATAAATACCAGTCTTCTCCTGGATTTTTACTCACCTTTTGCACCCCAAAACTTTCTGTTTTAAATCTTGTAAATACTTTCTAAAATCCTTTGATCATATAATCTTAAGCTTTGGTTTCCAAGTGATCCAAGCTTCCTTCTTTCAAGTGCAAAAGAAGAATACTTCTATCAATCAAGATTAGAAGTATTACAACTTAGTATCATCTTGTTACTTAAGTTGTTAGTTTAACAAAGTTTGTAAATCATTCATTCATTTGTGTGTAAGGTGTGTATAGTAGATTAGTGTTGTATGTAAGTAGTGAAGAAGTTGTATAAGTAGTTGTGGTATAGAAGTTGTGAAGACATAGTGTAGAAGTTGTGAAGTCGCGGAGTAGAAGTCGTGAACCCGTTGTGTAGAAGTTGTGAAGCCGTAGCTTTGAAGTCGTGAAGTCCTAGTGTTGAAGTTGTGAAGCCGTAGCTTTGAAGTTGTGAAGTCCTAGTGTTGAAGTCGTGAAGCCGTTGCATAGAGGTTGTGTAGTGGTCGTGTTGAAGCCTTGAAGTCCTAGTCGTGAAGTCCTAGTGTTGAAGTCGTGAAGCCGTAGCATAGAGGTTGTGTAGCGGTCGTGTTGAAGCCTTGAAGTCCTAGTCGTGAAGTCCTAGTGTTGAAGTCGTGAAGCCGTAGCATAGAGGTTGTGTAGAGGTCGTGTTGAAGCCTTGAAGTCCTAGTCGTGAAGTCCTAGTGTTGAAGTCGTGAAGCCGTAGCATAGAGGTTGTGTAGCGGTCGTGTTGAAGTCGTGAAGCAGTCGTGAAGCCGTTGTGAAGTAGTCGTGAATAAGTCGTGAAGAAGTTGTGTTGTGAAGTTGTGAGATTGGTTCTAGCTACGATTAGAACTCGACATTTAGCTTTGTGTCGTTAAGCCGGTGTAAGCCAAAGTCGTGTAAGGTTTTCTCCGCCATAAGGGAGCTTATTGAAGTTGTGAAGAAAACTCTCGAGCTCGGTGCTCGGGGAGTGGAGTAGGGCAAGGAAGTTGTCCTTGTAGCCGAACTACTATAAATCTCTCGTGTCTCGGTTAGATCTTTTCATACCTTATTTACTTCTTTACTTACATCGTCATTATATTCATACACATAGGATTATATAACTGCTAGTATTTATTAGAGATCGACTTCCATAAAGATCAATTTGAAAATCCATTCAAGAAACCAAAACATTTACAATCAATTTAAAAGAATACATATATAACTAATAATAAGATTTAAGTCTTAACAAACTTGAATCTAAGTTTTTAAAAGTAAACAAAGATTTTATAATAAATTAAAAAGACGTAAAACTATTCAACCCCCCCTTCTAGTTTTCCACAATTGGTATCAGGAGCCACGTCAATCAAGATCTTTAAAATATATTGTATTTTAAAACTTGAAACGATCTATGGAATCCGAAAAATATTTAGAAGGGGAATTGATGCAAACACCACCACTATTTGAAAACTATACTTTTCTTGAATGGAAAAATAAATTTGAAAATTATGTGAAATCAATTGATCTAGATCTTTGGCATGTCATTTCGATTGGTGATTTTCAACCAACAAAAACGATTTTTGAAAGTCAAACAAAAACGGATTTTGAAACTCAAAATGATTATTTAAAAATAAATAATAACAAAAATAATGAAGCTAAAATAATTATTTACAAAACTTTGCCGAAAGTTGAATATGAAAGAATATCTTTCTGTAAAACGGCAAATGATATTTGGAAAAATCTCTTAAACTTTCATCAAGAAAAATGTCAAGCCAAAGATGAGGATTTTGATCTTGTACATGAATTAGTCATTTTAGAAAATTTAATAGATAAACATTTATATAAAATAGATACATGTTCTACTAGTTCAAATGTTGTTAATGAAGGTATTAACGACGAAGACTACATCAATCAACTCCAAAGTGAACTCAACCCAATATCATGGAGTGACACAGATGAAGGAAAAGATCATCATCCGGTATGTGACGAACGCAAACTAGATAAAGCTCCAAATAAGGTAATGAACGCAAAATGGAATGAAACTCAATCTTGCGTTAACCTACTCATATTCAAAACACGCGCATGAAGACTTATTAATCTACATTAATGAGGATGGAACGAAGTGGTACTCATCTATAATTCACTACCTCATATCATGAAGAATAACTGGACCTGAGATAAGTCTTCTTTTTAAAATTTCCTGAGTAGTTACTCCTTGCATATAGTTATGATAATCACTTCCTTAAGATATGCTTAGTTTGATAGGTTGCTTTGCTCTCACACTACTAGTTATATTACTTGCTAATAAACTAGAAAACCTTAAGTTAACTCTCCTAGGCATTAAATAAAATGTTCTTTATCGAACATACAATATTTAGTCATCACTATCGTTTAAATCGCATAATTTATTGAAAAGGATAGCATGAGACAATAGCCTTAATCAATCAAGCATGAGATTTTTTTTTCAACAACTCCTTTTAAAAATGAAAATCTTCATATTTTGGAAAATGATTTTTCAAAAAGATTATGTCACTTCTCTATTAAACATATTTTTATCAAAACTAAAAAGTGTAACAACTTCTTTTTATTTCATTATAAAAACACTTTGAAACAAATTCAAATCTACCTTGGTGAAATAATTTTCATACTCAATTAAAACCTACTTTCAAACATTGTTGAATAATGCCCAAAAACACTTACTCAAATCATGCTTGATCCAAGTCTAGAAATCCATGCTATCACAAAATTCCCATCACATAGACACTTGTTAGGATTAATTAACTAGCTAATTAATCGTCATAATAATGGTAGTATGAATTACTTGGTAATTATATGTTGTTTTCTTGTTCATATATACATATATGCTTCTTGGTAAATGAGTAGGTTGCATGATAATTAAAATTGCTTAATTGAATGTGCTTAGCATACATAAGTTATTAAACTTTAAATTGCCTCAAAAAGAAGTTGGACTTGCTTGAAGCTAAACTCAAAAACACAACCTTTTCTACAAATTTCTGCCAAAAACCCATTTTCAGAAATCTGGAAGTCAGCAGATGGGCGGCCCCCTTAATTATTAAGGGGACCGACCCCTATTTAAGGGGACCGGCCATCTGGAGACCCGGTTTACTGTTTCCTTTTTCAATTTCCAACCCATTTTATTCCATACTTCCCAAAATTCACAAACACATTTTTTCCTAAACCACCCACCAAAATTTACCTTCCTAAACCACATCATTCCTTCACTATAAATGCACCTCCTCATCATAAATGCCCATTCACATCATCCACTCAAACATGTCATCCTCCAACTACCCAAAATCAAAACCCTCAAGAGTTGCCAAAATCTCGGTGAGACCAATTTGGAGACGAAAACTTGACACATGCCATAACTCCAACTCCACATGTGATGTTGCTCAAAGTCAACCTAAGCCTAAACCTCATACTCTCACTCCCATAAATACACCCTTATCACACCCATGTGAAGAACAAAAACAATCCCAAAACAATAACCCAAATCTCATTCACATCACCCCACATCTCCCTCAATCCATCAATGTACCATCATCACCCACTCATAACTACCCAAGCTCACAAGTGTCTCCACCACCAAGAGTGTCACCACCACTCCCTACCATCAACCATACTCCACCATCATCACCCACCAACGAACACTTGAAGTTCGTTGACGAACTCAAAGAAGCCCATGAGCTAAATGCTCTTCTTGCCCTACATCTTGCTCAAAGCAATCTTGACCAACCTTCATCGAGTTTTCCACCATCACCACACAACAAGAGTCACATTGAGAAACATGTCAACAATTGTCCTTGTTGCATCTTTCTCCAACAACAAACCATTGCTCTAAATGAGCACTTCACATGGATTGAGTAGCTTCTCATAAGATCTCATCCAACATCCACTCTTGAGCAACATCAAAACCTTCACCCATCATGGTCCGCTCCAAACTCACCACCTCCAAACTCTACACCTCAAATGTCTCCACCATCACCATCTCCAACCTCCACACACCCAAACATATACCTTCACTAATCCCATTTACTCATCCTCTCACTAGTTTTCATTTCAAAAACCACCTCCATCATCAAGCAAGTCAAATGGATTTCTTAGGCAAATTAGAATTCTCTAACAAATGTATGCTTTAAGCACTATGTATGTTGTAACAATGATTATGTTTGTCACATAATCATTTTAAATTAATGAATGTTTGTTTCTTTCTTTCCTATATATGTTTGCTATGAATGTGTTGTTTCTTTTCTTGTTTAATTAAGATATATGCTTATGACATGCTTACAATATGATCTTAGTAGTTTACATATAACCATTACTCTTTTTAATATGTTCTTGTTACTATTTAATCATTCTTAATATACATAATCCAAATGGAACTTGCTGCAAAAACACCCTAAAAATGACCTTTTTCTGGAAATTTTTCAAATTTGGTCGCCTGGGAAATCACCAGATGGGCGGCCCCCTTAATTCCTTAGGCGGTCCCCTTAATTTTAAGGGGGCCGCCCAGCAATTAAGGGGACCAGCCATCTGGACAGTAAATTTTACTGTTTCCTTTTGCATCTTGTGACCACTTTTACCTAGCCCCAGCTACCATTACCCTTAATGCACGAACTGAACTTGGAATATTACCACAAAACCTTCACAATTTGCCTAAATCAACCACATTTTCACAATATAAATACCCTCCTTACAATTACCTTTCACTTCATCAACCATCACCTTCATCAAACACACATTTTCATCCACCATGTTGTCACCAAAAACCTCCATCTCTAAGACTCCAAGGAAGCAAAGACTTGTCATCATACCACCAAAACAACTCTTCATTGACCTCACCCAAGATGACATCAAAACTCTATCACCACCACCTCAAAATTCATTCCCAAGTGCACCTAATGCACCATCAAAAACACCCTCTACCTATGGAGCTTCATCTTCCTCCATTCCATCCACTTCATCTATCAATGACTACATCCACACTCACCTAATATCATCACCAAGAACATCATCACCACCATCCACTCAAGAACCTCCATCCACTCAACTTGCCATTTCCTTATCACCCATTACACCACTTGATTCTCATTTTTCACCTCCACCAAACCCACAACCATTTTTTCCCATACCTTGGCCACTACTTGAAACCCATGGTGACACTTGTCTTTGTTGCATCCATAACCGGACCATAATCTTTGGTCTTAGAGATGAGATATTCTATAGGTTTTCATCACTTGAAAACATACTTACCAACCAACCTCCACCACCACCACCACCATCCTCACCCACTACACAACCACCACCTCCATTGTCACCCAAGTAAGCACATGCAATGCTTACTCAATAATAAATTTTCCACCCATTTTGTAAGCAAGCTCCATGGAAGATTATGTTGTCTAGGATGATTATGTAGTTGGAATTATTAGCTAAGTAGGAATGCTTGTACTCATGTATGGTTGTGTAATTATACACAACATTTATTTTTATGAATGTCTTTATTTTTCATGCATGCTCATTATTTGTGCTATATATATGCTTGTGCTTCTAACATTTTTCTCGCAAGCGTTCTGATGAACTCAAATAAGTACATTTTATTACTATCATTTATCCTATTAATTTGACTTATTTTATTATATTATGTATGAGGATTGATACTTAATCGTTTACTTTTGTAATTCTCAGTTGAAAACAAGCATTTGGTGAAACTTGGCGATTTTTGACTAATTATGGAGCAAAACATGCAGGAAGTTAAGAGTCTACTGAAATGGACAAGATCAAGACGAATCTGCTCCAGATGCGCCGCATCTCACTTATTACATACGGCGCATCACTATCAATATTTCACCAGATACGATCCAAGATACAAGAGGACATGCGCCGCATCTATAAATGGAGTTACGCCGCATCTTCTGGCGGTGTACGAATATTCCTGAATATATTAATCTTGGACCCCACACGAAGTTAAGTCAATGCGCCGCATCTACTTACTAGATGTGCCGCATCTTACCCTCAGACGGTAACTATAAATACCCCAAGACCAGACGAATTCCGAGAGCTTTAGTTAGGGCATAATATTATATACGAGGTACGAAGACCAGAAACCTAGGACGAATTCAGTCGAATAGGCAGCACAAGACACACCCGAACGAAGATACAAGAGCTATAAGAAGGTGCTGCACGTGTTTAATTCATTAAGTAGTTTTGTTTTATTGTGTTAGTAAACTTTAATTCATCAGGATTGATGGCTTGTGTAATGTGACAACGGAAAGATTGCACTCCCTTAAAACTGCTTTCCCATCAATTAAAGTTTATATGTTGATGTCTTTGGTTACTACTTATTAGTGCATTGATAACCTCTGTGTTTATTAGTGGCCTGCGCATTTGACTGCGGAAAATAATGTGGCTCCCACGGTTGTTACTAAATTGATCACTTAGGAATAACTTTTAGACATAAGTAATCATTAAGGGTTTACTCGCCGATAAGAACAGGACCAACGAGAAAGGATTAACTACATACACTTCATATAAAGCTATCAATAAAACAAGTGACAAACAACATAATCATAAGGACAGATCTTCTTATTGTCTCAAGTATTTATCTGTGTACATGTGTGCTATTCGCTGATTCGTGCCTATTGGTTTTGTTTATTATTTAATTGTAACCAAATCGTGCCAGTCTCTCAGGCTGAACCCCTTGCGTTAGATTAGGTTGTATAGCTAATTTAATATATTAAAATACTGATTAGAATAACTAGATAATACGTTCCACTCTTAGTGATCGACACTCTACTTACCATTATATTCATACTGACCGGGTACACTGCTCGTTAAGTGTATGTGTTATTGATAAGTCGGCTAAATATAAATTTAAAACTTGAGTAGGCATTAATACTGCTAAACCGCAACGACACATCGCACGCATCAAGTTTTTGGCGCCGCTGCCGGGGAGTGAATTGTTATTATCTGTTAATTTGATTAGTATTTTAATTAGGTTTTTAATTTTTTATCTAATTGCTAACTGTGTCTATATTTAGTTAATTTGCATTCATTGTACTATTTTGCATATTTTCTGTTTTTGTGTGTTATTTATTTGTTTTCTTTGTGTTTATTTTCGTTTGTGTTTTTATTTGTTTTTATTTTTTCGTATTTTCTGCATACTGCTATCGTTGTACTAAGCTAAATCGAATGATACGGCGCATCTGATTTCTCAGATACGGCGTATTGCGTTTAATTTTTATAAAATACAACGCGTTTAATTAATTCGATACGACGCATCTTTTCCCCAAGATACGGCGTATCTGTTTTTGATAAAAAAAAATTTTAAACGTTAACGCCATACGACGCATCTGCTTTAGCAGATACGGCGTATCTATTATTTTAATTAAAAAACAGTTTTCGAATTATTAAACAGATACGGCGTATCAATTTTTATCGATACGGCGCATCTTCTGAATCAAAAATCTTATATTTTGAAACGTAACGAAAATACGGCGCATTAACCTTTGTTAATACGACGAATATAATTTGATAAATATAGTTGATTTTTGATATTTACTTTGATCGGACCGCTACTCTCGTGTGCAAGTTGTTTATTCTCAGGATAAATGATGACTCAAGCATCACCATGAAAGATTACATTCTGAACCAAACCGAGAAACGCTAGCTGGAATGATCGAACATAAGACTGCATGAGTGGAGAAAAACTCGGTACCGGTAACATTGAACGTCTTAAATTCTTGAAACAGAACTCCAGGTAACCTCTACGATAATTCAACCAGTCCAAAGGAAAGTTCTCTACAATATAATCTCAATTTTATTATCCATATTATACGTCTGATTCAAATTGTAATCTTAATTTTGCATGCTTAAAAAACGATATTTGTTCCTAACCTCGGAATAAATCCCTATCCACTAAACAATAAGATTACAATTATTAATAAAACGTTTATGCCTATTGCTCTTATTTTGAATTCAATTACATCATATGGTATGACCGTTTAACCCCAATTGGATGTATAAAGAATTGTGTTGCGGAGGCCAAGGTACGTTCCTTATTTAAATTTCGTTCACTAATATAGCGATACGGCGGATCTTAATATCCAAAGCGCCGTATCTCTGACCAACTAGGACTCATTGACTAGTCAACGAGATTAAATAGATACGGCGCATCCCAATTTTCAATACGGCGCATCGTTTTGCCCTATAAATACGACGGGAATGCGCCGGATCTAAACTTTTTACCGCATAATCCTCACACAATTAAGAACGTACACACAGTAATATTACACTCCAATTCCGAGCATTTTTCTAAAATCCGCCTCTAATCCGATCTATAATCCTTCACCTAATCATACAATTAAGGTAATTATTCTATTTCGATTTAATCTTGTTTAATATGAAAATTAGGGTTTATGTGATTAATTCGATTAGGGCTTTAATGATATAGAGATATGATTAGGACTTGTATTAGATGATCTCCCCCGTATTTAACTTGCGTAAATCATCGAATTTCCGCCCTAGTTTGATTTGAACGAAAATTTGGGTTTTAAATTCGATTTTGAATATTTAGTGGGAAAATGGATTAGTAGTGGTGTATTGAGCTTTTAGAACTGTTATAATGGGTAAATGATACTGTGATATTAAGTGGGAGTTTACGTCACTGATACGGACTCTTGAAAAGCCTGCCTGATCCCCTTTATTTTATACTGATATGCTTTTAGATGCGGCGCATCTAGGATAATTGATGCGGCGTAACGACCTATTTCCAAATTAATAAAACTCTTGATACGCCGTATTACTTAATTTAGATACGGCGCATCTTCATACGCCGTATCTCATTTCTTGCTCTGCATCTCTTATATTTTGTGCAGATACGCCGCACTGATTAAATCAGATGCGCCGTATCTACCTCACTTACAGACTGCTTACTAACTTTGAAAATTTATTTCAGATGGCATTACCAGAAGTTGAACAAAGACATCAGTGGTTACGTTTCGAGAATATGGGACTAACCCCTGGCACCTTGGAGGATTACTTACGGAGACTTGAGTCGATTTACTTTAAGAGAATATTCAGGGTACAGGTTTTGGATTTTGCTGATGTGGGATTGATTGGGGCAGGACATGCTGCTCAGAGTTTACAGCATAGGATGAAGATGGTAGTTACTGGTGATGATGAGGAGGTGGTATTCAGATCTAGTGCTTGGGAGAGATTGTTCAGGATTGACGAGCCCTTGGTATGGGAGCTCATGATGGAGTTTTTCAGTACAGTCTACTACAGAGAGACGGATACTGGGTTGGATATTGCTGACACCCTTGTGTTTAGACTGGGTGGTGTGCCGAGGCAGATGTCTATGAGACAGTTCATTTTGGCCATGGGTTTGCATACGGTTGAGGAGCTTGAGTCAGATGGGTTTGCCAGATATTGGGATGATAGTTTGAGAGCGGTCCCTGACAGAGGATTGTTCAGTGATTACTGGGAAAGAATTTCTTCGGGGGGTGATATCACTACTTCCACCCCCTCTTACACTTTGATCAGGGAGCCGATGAGGAGGCTGTGCCACCGTCTGATAGCACTTACCATTGCTGGGAGAGGACAGTCACCTGAGAAGGTGACCACTCTGGACCTCTTCCTCTTGAGGAGCATGGATGAGGGATTGTCGGTGAACATCCCCCACTTTTTGGCACATTACCTCCACCGGTCGGCCGCAGGGAGAGATAGGAGGAGCCATATGACTGGCGGGCATTTTGTTTCTAGGCTGGCCCGCCATTTTGGAGTGATTGGAGCGGAGATTCCAGCGGGGCTGGAGGTTGTGGTGACCCATCTCCCGGTTATTGACAGGGATTATTTGGTTAGACTTGGGATCTGTCAGTTGGCTATGGGAGATTATGTTTGGGTAGCATTGGGGCCTGCTAGAGCTGCAGGACCAGAGGCGGAGCAGGGAGGTCCCCCGGGAGCTCCGGCTGCTGCTCCAGCCCATCAGGAGGAGCCACAGGCACCAGTGCCCCCACCAGTCCCTGTACGCACGGTGAGTCAGAGAGTTGACGCGGTCGAGGGAGAGCTGAGAGCCTTGAGAGGCGTTGTTGATGGTATGAGGAGGGACTCAGAGTGGCTGGTTATGAGTGTGAGCAGACTCTTGGAGCAGCAGGGTATTACCCACACCCGTCCAGATGGTACTCATGTTGCGGGAGTGACACGTGCATACGCTCGCAGAGTCCGGCCTAGGACTGATGATGCCAGCACTTCGGGGACCCACCCACAGGACCACACTGACCCTTGATCTCTTGATTCCACGTGTTTATTGACATTGTTCCATGCACATTATTATTATTATTTTTGGATTGTACTAATCGATATTATCATTTATGCATTTGATGTTTCAGTTTATATTTCTTAGTATGCTTGACAAAGACTGGCATTAAGTTCAGCATGATAATACGAGAGGACGTGAGAGAAAACCATGGAACGAGCTATTTTACAACAGACTGTTAACAGTCTGTCTGGTGAACACATGCGCCGCATCTGGTACAACAGATGCGCCGCATCCTATCCTTTATTTTGTTTTTATTTCGTATTTATTCCAGGCTCGATACGGCGTATCTTCTTCCATAAGATACGGCGCATCGACTGACCTGATGATTTTCATTTTAATTTTTAAGTTTTATTTTTCCTAACTACTAATGTATTATGCAAGTTGAACCTTTCTTACCTTAGGTGTGTTTTAAAGCCTTGGTGGTATTATAGATTCCTGCATTTCCTGTGGATACATCAATTATGAAGCTTAAACGTTCTAATCCACAAGAAAGATGATTTTTGCTCTTATACAAATGGAGGATAATACCGAGCAAATCTCAGGGGAGTTTTTCTGTTCTAATTCTTTTATTTTCCAGTTTTTAACCTTTCATACAAACAACGAGGACGTTGTTTAACTTAAGTGGGGGGATTGGAGAATTAGAACACTTAACACTTACTTGTCCTAAACTTTTCAAAATATGCTTAAAATGTGCTTAATATATAAAAACTAAAAATTTTTTTAGCATGTTTTTGTTTAAAGTCTAAGTTGCATAGCTGCACACATGACGTTATTTTCAAAAATTGTGATTTTTCAAAATTCACAAATCTATGAGTGTGCCGGTGACTTGTAAACTTTAGAACTTGGCTTGTATACTATTCGAGACCACCATAATAAGTATTATTTATATAATTGGAATGACTTGTCTAAATTGGTAAATTTCTAGGATTACACCCAAATAGCCTTTATATGTTATGTGTTATTAGCTAACTACACTGGTTAGTTAACCCCCGTATAAACCCTTTTGTTACTCTCACTTTTAGAGTAAGATACCCCTAGAAAAACACTCAGAGCCATTCCTTTCGTTTCTTACACCTTTGTTAAAATGTTTCGTTACACCCTTACACCTTAGCCTACCCTATAGATTAAAATCCGTGGTTGGTTAATTGCTTTAGGCAAAGTGTGTTTCCAGTGAAAGTTAATATTGTATATCTTTGAGTTTATTTTTCGTGTGTTTACTACTTTCACTATTACCGTTATTTCTGAAGTCATGAAAAGTATGGAAAAATTATCCAGAATTATCATTATAGTGATGTGGTGAAATTTTACACATCTATGTTTATGTTTCAAGTTAAAAAAAAAAAAAAAAAAAAAAAAAAAAAAAAAAAAAAAAAAGAAAATCAAAAAAAAAAAAAAAAAAAAAAGAAAAGAAAAAGAAAAAGAAGAAAGTTGGAAGTTTGTTAAACCAACAATGTAAAGTTATGTAAGTGGTTCATATGGCCACTAATTGTTGTACTATATCTATGGATTGAATGGGAGTTGGCAGTTATGGGAACGCCAACTAAGGTTTATTCTTTGATTGAGATCTTGTTGAGTATAATTCGTGTCTACCTAAAGCGTGTGTTTCAAGTGTTAAAGCGTGAGTTATTCAATGATATGAGTCTTGTTCATGGGATGGTTGGGATAGTGATTAACCACACTTAGGATTTTAATTTATTTGTTTTGTTTATTTTTCAATTTTACACCAATTTATATCCCAAATATTATCCATACCCTATTATTCTTTATCCGACCAAACCTTTGATTTATTGAGATTAGGGATTTGAGCAATCTTAAGTATCGTAGTCGTGGATTCGGCTATGTATTTATGATTTTGTCGCCCTTTTTGATATATTATTATTGGTGAAGTTTGGACCTATCTTTAGCCTGTTCGAATTAAGGATTTGAGCAATTGCAAGTATCGTGTTCGTGGATTCGATCATGTATTTGTGATTTTGTCGCCTTTTCTGGAATTTGAGATCGATAGAGATTAAGAAGAATAATTAACCCTTAAACCTCAAAACCCTTTTTACCGCTTTAGACTTGTTATTCCTTGGCTTTAGTGGGGGAGATGTGTATACTTGCCAAGCTTATGATAGAATATTCGTCACGACTGGATAGTTAAACGATTAGATTTGCTTTTATCAAATTATTTTATTTTACTTCTAATTCGTTAAGTGTTTAGTTGTGTGATTATGACAAAAATGAATGCGTGCTTAAATATAAAAATAAATCCTAATATCTTTTAGGATACATTTTCATAAGATTAATTCTAAGGTTTACTTGGGGACAAGTAAAGTTCAAGTGGGGGGATATTTGATGAACTCAAATAAGTACATTTTATTACTATTATTTATCCTATTAATTTGACTTGTTTTATTATATTATGTATGAGGATTGATACTTAATCGTTTACTTTTGTAATTCTCAGTTGAAAACAAGCATTTGGTGAAACTTGGCGATTTTGGACTAATTATGGAGCAAAACATGCAAGAAGTTAAGAGTCTACTGAAATGGACAAGATCAAGACGAATCTGCTCCAGATGCGCCGCATCTCACTTATTATATACGGCGCATCACTATCAATATTTCACCAGATACGATCCAAGATACAAGAGGACATGCGCCGCATCTATAAATGGAGTTACGCCGCATCTTCTGGCGGTGTACGAATATTCCTGAATATATTAATCTTGGACCCCACGCGAAGTTAAGTCAATGCGCCGCATCTACTTACTAGATGCGCCACATCTTACCCTCAGACGGTAACTATAAATACCCCAAGACCAGACGAATTCCGAGAGCTTTAGTTAGGGCATAATATTATATACGAGGTACGAAGACCAGAAACCTAGGACGAATTCAGTCTAATAGGCAGCACAAGACACACCCGAACGAAGATACAAGAGCTGTAAGAAGGTGCTGCATGTGTTTAATTCATTAAGTAGTTTTATTTTATTGTGTTAGTAAACTTTAATTCATCAGGATTGATGGCTTGTGTAATGTGACAACGGAAAGATTGCACTCCCTTAAAACTGCTTTCCCATCAATTAAAGTTTATATGTTGATGTCTTTGGTTACTACTTATTAGTGCATTGATAACCTCTGTGTTTATTAGTGGCCTGCGCATTTGACTGCGGAAAATAATGTGGCTCCCACGGTTGTTACTAAATTGATCACTTAAGAATAACTTTTAGACATAAGTAATCATTAAGGGTTTACTCGCCGATAAGAACAGGACCAACGAGAAAGGATTAACTACATACACTTCATATAAAGCTATCAATAAAACAAGTGACAAACTACTTAATCATAAGGATAGATCTTCTTATTGTCTCAAGTATTTATCTGTGTACGTGTGTGCTATTCGCTGATTCGTGCCTATTGGTTTAGTTTATTATTTAATTGCAACCAAATCGTGCCAGTCTCTCAGGCTGAACCCCTTGCGTTAGATTAGGTTGTATAGCTAACTTAATATATTAAAATACTGATTAGAATAACGAGATAATACGTTCCACTCTTAGTGATCGACACTCTACTTACCATTATATTCATACTGACCGGGTACACTGCTCGTTAAGTGTGTGTGTTATTGATAAGTCGGCTAAATATAAATTTAAAACTTGAGTAGGCATTAATACTGCTAAACCGCAACGACACATCGCACGCATCACGTTCCATAGCTCGTTTCCTTGGTGCTACCAAACGAGGGGGAGTACACACCAAGGGGGAGTTATCGTCCCGACAAATTTCATTTCTTAAACTTGTCGGCATAACCTTTTTGATTCTACAAAAAGGGGGAGAAATAGATGTAAACTCACTAAATACTTGTCTAAAAACTAATTTTTAGATTTAATGAGTTTAGATTTTGTAATCATCAAAAAGGGGGAGATTGTTGATATAAATAATGCCTAAACACGTTATTAATATTTTTCGATATCTCGACGTTTTGATAATCACAAAATGTAAAATCATTAATCGGAAAATTATGACGTATGTTGGGAATTATATTTATTGATTTGATGATACAAAACATGAAGAATGAAACATGAAGGGCTTGAAGTGACAAGAAGGAATTCTACAAAAGATGGGAAGGACTTGCTTACAAAAGAAGATTTATATTTTAGTCCTTCGTAGTATTCTTGTAACCCTAATTCTGTTTTATATAAACAGAATACAGGGAATAGGTTTTTAATTAAGTCTTCCACAATGTAAATATCAGAAAGGTGTGTGTGTGTGTTCTAGGGCGTGTAAAATATAAACGCCTAGAACTAGATTAGTGTTGTTCGTATCCTCTAAGATCTGAGGTGTCTTAGATCCTTGTTACAATAGGTAACACGTTATTATTCTGATCAAATAATAATTGGAGGTGATTGGGAAAAACCTTGTGTCAATAACAATTGATTTGTTTTAATCCGCTGTGCATAATTGTTCATTGTTATTGTTGAACCCTAAGGCTCAAAACGATCCTAGAAACTATATTATCACGTCTTTAGTTTCTACAAGTGGTATCAGAGCTTGTGATCTAGAAACTGGTACCAAGAAGAATTTTTGAATACAAGATTTGCTAATCATCACAGTAAGCAATGGATTCCGACTCTACACACATGGTTACTGCATCAAGGGTTCCCATGCTCAAGACTGGAGAGTATGAGATCTGGAAGATGAGGATTCAACAGTACATAAGAATGGTTGATTACTCACTTTGGGAAGTTGTTCTTCATGGCGACAGTGTGCAAACCAAGACTGCTACTGGATCAGTCTTGACTCTCAAGACAAGTGAGGAGAAAGCACAAAGAAGATTGGAGGTTAAGGCTCACAGTATTCTCATGATGGGAATACCTAATGATTATCAATTGAGCTTTAATCATATTGAGTCTGCTAAGGAGTTATGGGAAGCAATCGAACTTCGATTTGGTGGGAATGAAGCTACCAAGAAATCAAGAAAGAATCTACTGAAGCATCAGTTTGAAACTTTCACTGCTTTAAGTTCTGAGGACATTGAGGGAACTTATGATCGACTTCATAAGCTATCCAGTCAGATGGCTCTTTTGAAGATTGAGCCATCTCAAGAGGATGTCAATCTAAAGTTTCTGAGAAGTCTATCTTCTGAATGGAACACTCATACAGTGGTTTGGAGACATAAGGAAGATTTTGATACTATGACATTGGATGATCTGTATAACAACTTGAAGGTGTATGAATCTGAAGTTAAAGGATTGTCAAGCTCATCTTCTACCACAAATAATCTTGCTTTTGTTTCCTCAAACAGCAAGAATACTGGTAGACATCAAGAACAGCACTCTGCTGCTGGTGCTTTTGCTCCTGCTGTTGGTTCACATGTCTCTGCTGCTGACTCTGCTAACACCAACACTATCAGTGATGCTGCAATTTGTGCTTATTTGGCTGAACTTACTACAAGTACTTCAGTCATGCCTCAAGATCTGGATGAACTTGATCCTGATGATGTTGAAGAGATTGATATGCAATGGCAGTTTGCAATGTTAACAATGAGGGCAAGAAGGTTTCTTAAGCGAACTGGAAAAGAGATGAAGTTCAGAAGGAACAAGAGTGTGGGATTTGACAAGTCAAAGGCTGAATGTTTTAACTGCAGAAAGAAGGGACACTTTGCAAGAGAATGCAAAGCACCAAAAAGAAGCAATGAGAATTTCAAGAAGTCTGCTGATGAGGAGCCAAATTCTACTACTGCTATGGTATCATGTGATGGGTTAGGAGATTATGATTGGAGTGATCATGCTGAGGATGGTCCAAATTGTGCATTGATAGCTGAAGAGGAAACTGAAGTACAGCATTTTGCTCTCATGGCCTATTCTTCCTCTGGATCAGACTCTGAGGTATCCAATGAATCATCTTGTTCATTTAAATCATGTTCTGATACAATTGAGATTCTTAAGTCTAGCAATGGAAATCTTAAGATGGAAAATGAAACACTTAAGCTAGATAATCTTAGTTATGCATATGGTTTAAAGAACTTAGAAGAGAAGCTAGAATTTTATAAAAAGGCTGAAATTGAATACCTTGATCAGATCACTATTCTGAAAAATGAAATTATCAAGAAATATGATGAGATTAAGGTTCTTATGGAAAAAGTAGAAGAGGCTGAACAGGCTAGAGATTCAGCTATTAGTGAGACTGAAAAACACATAGTTAGGGTTGAAAAACAACAATATGCCACTGATATTCTCAGTAAACCAATAGGTAGACACTTTGCAGACTCAGGAAGTGGTCTAGGATATAATGCTGTTGCTCACCCTACAAAACTTAGTGCCAATGCCCCTCCTACTAGGACACTATCTTTCATATCTGAGTCTGAGGCTAAAACTGTAGGTGAAACTAGTAAACCTGTAGTTGAAACTAGTGAAAAAGAAATAGAGTCACCTAAGGTTGAGCTAAAGAAGTATGAACAAGCACCCCTGATTGAAGATTGGGTATCTGACAGTGATGATGATGAAGTAGAATCTGATTCAACCTCTAAGAACAAAAAGGAAGAAATTCCTACTGTTGTTGAATCAAAAGTACCTAGGGCTAAAAAGGTTGAGTTTGTTAAGCCTAGGTTTGGTAAAGGTATCTCTAGGAAGATGGCTGAGTATGAAAACACACCTAGAGTATATCCTAAAAGAACAAATAACTTGCCTAGGGGAAACCAGAGAAATTGGAACAACCTAGTTTCATACAAATTAGGTACTGATTTTCAATTACTTAAGAAGGCATGTTATTGCTGTGGTAGTTTTGAACATCTGCAAGATGAGTGCTATAAGAAACCAGCTTGGAACCAGTACACAAGGGTGAACCATAGAAACTTTGCTAGAAAGACTCACCCTCACCCCAAAAGAAACATGGTTCCCAAGGAAGTTTTGATGAGAGATGGTACTTCTAGAGTTATCTCTCCTATTGCACCAACAGGGCCCATAAAGAAGGATATAGTTGATTCTGCTGTTAAGGCAAACTCTGCTGTTAAGGCAGACTCTGCTGTTTTGCCTAAAGTTGTTACTGATACTGTTGTGGGCAATCATTTTTATGCTGTTAAAGCCTCAGCTTGCTGGGTCTGGAAACCTCAATGCAGTTGAAGAAATTTGACTACTTTGATGCACAAGGTAGATCCAAGTCAGTAATGGCTTGGGTCCCAAAGAGAAACTAATTCTCTTACTTTTTGTGCAGGGCAATCTACAAAAGGAGCTAAAGGATAAATGCATTTTTGATAGTGGATGCTCTTCACACATGACTGGAGACCAAAGCAATTTGGAGAACTTTGAAGCTTTGGATGGTGGATATGTTGCCTTTGGGAATGATCCTAAAGGAGGAAAAATTGTTGGAAAAGGCATAATCAGAACTGGAAAATTGGATTTTGAGAAAGTGTATTTGGTGAATGGTTTAAAGTTCAATCTTTTTAGTGTCTCACAAATGTGTGACAGAAAGAATTTTGTTCTTTTTACAGACACTGAATGTCTTGTCTTATCTCCCGACTTTAAGATACCTGATGATAAATTAGTACTTTTTAAAGTCCCTAGAAATGACAACATATACAGTGTGGACATAAAGAACATTATTCCCAAAAGAGATTTAAGTTGTCTGTTTGCCAAAGCCACTATTGATGAATCCAAACTATGGCACAGAAGGCTTGGACATCTGAACTACAAGGCTATCAACAAGTTGGTGAAAGGGAACTTGGTCAGAGGATTACCTTCAAAGGTTTTTGAGAATCCTGAAGTATGTGTTGCTTGTCAGATGGGAAAGCAACATAGAGCATCTTGTAAGTCCAAACTGGTGAATTCTATAACTGAACCTTTGTTTATGTTACACATGGACCTATTTGGACCCACTTATGTGAATAGTTTGAACAAAAAGATGTATGGCTTAGTGGCCACTGATGATTACAGTAGGTTTACTTGGGTATTCTTCTTAGCTACTAAGAATGAGACACCTGGCATTCTTAAGGCTTTTATCACAAGGATAGAAAACCTATTTAATCACAAGGTAAAGATCATCAGATGTGACAATGGAACTGAATTTAAGAATCAAGTGATGAATCAGTTCTTTGAGGAAAAAGGGATAACTAGACAATTTAGTGTGGCTAGAACTCCTCAGCAAAATGGTGTGGCTGAGAGGAGAAATAGAACATTAATTGAGGCTGCTAGGACAATGTTGTCAGAGTCTAAGTTACCCACTATCTTTTGGGCTGAAGCAGTCAACACTGCTTGTTATGTGCAAAATAGAACTAAGATAGTTAAACCTCACAATAAGACCCCTTATGAGTTATTGCATGGTAGGAAACCTCTGATAGATTTCTTTAGACCATTTGGGTGTCCTGTCACTATCTTAAACACCATTGACCACTTAGGCAAGTTTAGTGAGAAAGCAGACATAGGTTACTTTGTTGGATACTCTACTGAAAGTAAGGCTTTTAGGGTTTTCAATCAAAGAACTGGGCATGTGGTGGAAAATTTGCATGTTAGAATTAGAGAAACCACACCTAATGTTGATGGAAAAGGACCTGAGTGGATGTTTGATATTGATTCTTTAACCAAAAGTATGAATTATCAACCAGTTATTGCAGGTACTACTAACATGTCTGCAGGTACACAAACTAACCCCAATGCAGGTACACAAGCAAAGAAGGATGAAACTGCAGAGGAGTTTGTTTTGATTGAAAGGAGCACGTTTGATCAGTACTTCTCTCCAACAGATAAAGAGGGAAAGAGTTCAGATGATGCTGCTGTTCATAAGGAAGTACCAAAGGTTCATGATGCTGCACCTTCTCCTGATGATAAGGAAAGGAATAAAGAGTCAGAAGTTGATGGGCAACAAGGGAATAAACATAGCAGCAGTTCTCTAAACTCTGCTGCCAGGCCAAAACACTCTGCTGTTAGGCCCAAACACTCTGCTGTTAAGTTTGGTAACTCTGCTGCTATGCCAAAGGACTCTACTGATAAAGATGGTGATTCTGATGATGATTCTGCTGATGAGATGCCTGAATTACAAGAAGTATATGTGGATACTGATGATGAAGTTGTTGATGTTTTTGGTGCTGAAGGTGATTTATCAAATTTGGAGACTGATATACCTGTTAGTCCCACTCCTACAACCAGAATCCACAAGAATCATCCAAAGGAGCAGATAATTGGTGATGTTCACTCTGCTGTTCAGACTAGAAGTAAATCAAAAGGGTTGAGTGATTTGCTTGATCAAGGATTGTTTGCTCAAACACTAAAGAAGAGAAATAGCCACAAGGATTTACAGAATTGCATGTTTGCCTGTTTCTTATCTCAAGAAGAACCCAAGACCATTCACAAGGCTTTGAAGGATGAAAGTTGGGTTGAAGCTATGCAAGAGGAGTTGCTGCAGTTCAAGCTTCAGGAGGTCTGGACATTAGTTGATTTTCCTAATGGAAAAGGGCAATTGGTACAAAATGGGTGTGTTCAGATGTAAAAGAGATGAAAGAGGTATTGTTATCAGAAACAAGGCTAGATTGGTGGCTCAGGGATACACTCAGGAAGAAGGGATAGACTATGATGAGGTATTTGCCCCAGTTGCAAGACTGGAGGCTATCAGACTTTTCTTGGCATATGCCTCATACAAAAATTTTCCTGTGTATCAAATGGATGTGAAAAGTGTTTTTTTGTATGGAAAGATACCTGAAGAGGTTTATGTGATGCAACCACCTGGGTTTGAAGATCCTAAGTATCCTGATAGGGTCTACAAGGTGAAGAAAGCACTGTATGGACTACATCAAGCTCCTAGAGCTTGGTATGACACCTTATCTCAGTATTTGTTGAATAATGGTTTTTGCAGAGGAACCATTGATAAAACATTGTTCATTAAGAAAGACAAAAAGGATATCCTACTTGTTCAGGTTTATGTAGATGATATCATTTTTGGGTCTACAAATAAGGTGTTATGTGAAGGATTTGAGAAGCTTATGCACAACAGGTTTGAAATGAGTTCTATGGGAGAACTGACTTTCTTTTTAGGGCTTCAAGTAAAGCAGAAGTCAGATGGGATTTTTATTAGCCAAGACAAGTATGTGGCTGATATGTTAAAGAAATTTGGTTTCAAAGATGTGAAGGCAGCAAAGACACCAATGGACAAAAACAAACCTTTGCTCAAGGATGAAGATGGGGTAGAGGTTGATGTACATCTTTTTAGATCAATGATTGGTTCATTGATGTATCTGACTGCTTCAAGGCTAGATATCATGTTTTCTGTGTGTGCTTGTGCTAGATTTCAAGTGTCCCCAAAAGTTTCACACTTGGAAGTAGTCAAAAGAATTTTTAGTTACCTAAAGGGCCAACCAAAATTGGGTCTTTGGTATCCTAATAATTCACCATTTGACTTGATAGCATACTCAGATAGTGACTATGCTGGAGCTACTATGGATAGAAAATCAACCACTGGAGGCTGTCAGTACCTTGGACATAGGCTGATCTCTTGGCAATGTAAGAAACAAACAGTGGTGGCTAATTCGACTACTGAAGCGGAGTATGTTGCTGCTTCTAGCTGCTGTGGACAAGTGCTCTGGATTCAGAACCAATTGCTGGATTATGGGTACAATTTCATGAACACAAAAATTTTTATTGACAACAACAGCACAATGTGTATTATCAAAAATCCTGTTTTTCATTCTAAAACAAAACACATAGAGATAAGACATCATTTTATTAGAGATTGTTATGAGAAAAAGCTTATTCAAGTGGTTAAAATACATACTGACAACAATGTTGCTGATTTACTTACCAAAAGTTTTGATATAAGTAGATTTCAATTTTTAGTTGCTAGTATTGGTATGATCAATCTTTAAATCTTTAAACATCTTATCTCTGTATGCTTTTGTAAAATTTTGTAAGGATTTGTGCTGTTGATTAGTCATTATCTGGTGTTTAGTCAAAGTCTGCTGTTTAGTTGTTTATTGCTATGCCTACTCTGCTGCTATTATGGAATATTCTTGCTTGTGTTTGTTGTTTGCTACTAACCTTTTGCAGATACATATACATACACAATCAAGTAAAGCATGAAAAGAGGAAGTTCATTGATAATAAAGGCAAAAGTACAACATACAGTTTCCATACATTCATGCTATTCAAAATAAAGATCAAAAGACAACAAGATTCAAAGATTCACAACCTAAATTCTAGCAAAGTCAGGCATGACCTTGCTACGAGGTCCCCTAGTGCCCATGGCCTCTGACACCCTTGGACAGGGGAGTGCAAGTACTACTGGTCGTGGTGGTGGACTCTGCTGTTGGCTTGTCGAGGGAGCTGATTTCTTCTGCTGCTTCTTCTTCTTTGGAACAGGGGGTTTCTGCTCAACCGTACTTGGCTTTGGATGAGGTAGGTGGACACTCTTTGCAAAGGCGGCGGCGGCATTCTCCATTTGTTTTTGAAGCTCAGCGGTCAAAGGATGCTGTGGAGGATCGATCTTTGTTCTTTTATCATCATCAGAATCTTCAAAGGAGGATGGTGTTGATGGAAGTGGGTCGGAATATTCCTCTTCGACAACCGCTTTGCCTTTTGGTTGTGCTGCAGATGAACTTGGAAGATAACCTTGAGGAAAGTAGCTTGCCCATCCCTCTGAATCGTCTGATGATGAATCTGAGGAAATGTCGATAATTGGAGCTTTTGATGAACTCATGATTTGTTGATTTTGAGTTAGGGTTTGTGAATTGGGATTTGCTTAAAGAGTTTAAGGGATTTTTGGACTTCAATGAGGGGTTGGTATGGTATTTAAGGGAGTGATTTTGATTATATTGGGAATGTTGACTTTTGGTCAACACTATCTCAACTCTGCTGATGAGTTTGAAAGTTGAAGGGTCAAATTGAAACTTTTGGCGCGTTCTTAAACCTAATTAGATCAAAACGGTCTCATAAACCAATTTGATCTCATTATCCTTTAATTGCTCAAAACAACATTTGATTCTCACCCAAGAACATTAATTCATATCATTTCACCCAAAACCCCCAAATCAAATGGCTCGAAGAACGTTTCCGGAAGAACATAATCAAATTGCATTTCTGAGTAAGGTTTCTGCAGCTGCTGGATTTCATGAGGTTATGGATTTTCTGAGTGCTTCTAGATTAAGGTATGCGTTAACAGCTGATCCTACCATTTATACATCTCATATGAAACAATTTTGGTCAACTGTTAAGTTGGATACACTAGATGGTGAGGAAAGATTGATAGGTAGTGTGGATGGAGAGAATATTGTAGTTAGTGAAACAACCCTTAAGAGATGTCTTCATTTATCAGGCATACCTACACCTCCTACCCTTACCCCAGAACTAGTTATGACTGAGCTTGAGAACATAGGATATGAGAGACCTGAGGTTGGTGGAACATTTTTGAAAGGTCGTCTTTGTCCCCATTGGAAGTTCTTGATACATACTCTACAACACTGCTTATTTCCCAAAGTAGGTGGATGGAGTGAGTTTAGTGCTTCTCAGGCTATGGCTTTAGTGTGTTTAGCAACAGGGCAACCCTTTGATTTTTCTTCTATGATATTTGAGGGTATGAAGAAGTTTATTAAGAAGAAATTCTATTTGTATCCAAGGTTTCTACAACTTGTTATTAACTCTCAGCTAAGAGAACCCTTGAGGCATACAAATGTTGAGCCCTGTAGTAGAATGGCAATCAAGATGTTTGCCTTTCTAAAGAAGAATGGGAAAGGATTTTCTGGTACTATAACTCCCCTAACTGAGCACATCTTGAATATAGTGGCTGCAGTGAATGAGGATGAAGAGGCTGGAACACCCACAGCTTCCCATCACACATCCTCATCAACAAGTTTGAATGTATCAGTGTCACATGAACCCCAAAATACCCAATCACCTAGGATTTCACTTCATGAGGACATTGTGCAACCTCAGGCCAATGTTAGTATGGATGCAGATGAGGCTGGTACAGGTGATGGAGGTACCATGATGGAAGAGGCTGGCACTACTGTTTCCAACTTAGTAGTTGAACAGGACAGTGCTAACATAATTAAGACCTCAACCATGGCAACATCTTTTGTAGAAGGTTCTCAAGAACCTAATACAACTGATGGTAACCCCAGCCAAATGGCTTCTATGGGGGGCTCAGATGTTCAACCTAGGGTTGAGACTGAGTTTGTGTCCCAAGATTCACCTCTCGGAGAAGGTAACACATCTCGAAGTGATGAGGACAGAGATGAAACTATTGAATTGATGGACACTGATGTACATATTGACATTGCAAATGATACACCTCTCGGACCAGGTTACACAGGTCGAAGTGTTGATGCTAGTATTGAACTTGACATTGAGGATTTGACGGTTAAAACACCAGTACATAATGCCAATTCCAATGATCAACCTCTCGGGTCAGGTTACACAGACCGAAGTTATGAGGATATCATGAAACAATTAAAAGAATTGACGGATAACTGTACAAAATTGTCAAAGGAGGTCCTTGGTCTTCGAAAGGAGTTAAAGACAGTCAAAGCTACTCAGGGTGCTGAAATTAGAAGGCTTAAAATAAGGATTACTCATCTTGAGGGGAGGCTAAAGAAGAGTTCCAAACCAAGTTTGGAAGAGGATGCTTCCAAACAGGGGAGGAATGCTCAGGAGACTGTAGTGAATGATCAGGATCAGGAAGTTGTAATAGGTTCAGGGGAGGTTGTCAAGGAATCAGTTGAAAATGTTGGTGAGAAGAGTGACAAGGTTGACTCTGCTGGTGCAGAACACTCTGCTGATGGGGTTAAGGTTTCTGCTGATGATACTGAGAAGAGTGCAGGAGTAAAGGACTCTGCTGATTCAGATGATGAACAGATGACTTTAGCTCAAGTACTGCTGAACATGAACAAAGGAACTAAAACACCCACACCATCACAACAACCTGCTACTGAATCTACTGAAAAGCTTGAAAGGAAGAAAAAGTTGGCTGATGAACAAGCTCAGATTGCTCAGGATGAAGAATATGCAAGAAGTGTTGCAGCTGATGAAGAGAGAAATCAGTTTGAACTTATGGAAAGCTCTACATTTAAAGCAGTTAGTCAAGAAGAATTCAATGAACAATTGCAGTATTTCATTGATTCTGATATGATTGTAAGAGGTGAAGCTTGGTTGATAACAAATGATGAGCAGTTGGATGGAAATGAAAAGACAAAAGAGCTTGTTGAGTTTATACTCAGAAAGAATGGATTAGCTAAGTGGGAAGAGCTGATTATGAGGATTAAAGAAGCACAGAAGCATGGTTACAAACAAAAGTCATCTTCAAGGAAAGCATTGGTTAATGACATGAAGTATTATTTGAAGAATGCTAGAAATTATCAGATGAAGGATTTCAAAGGAAAGTCAGATGCCTTAATTGAAAAGGAATTTTATGAAACTTATGCTAAGCTTAATCCAAGAAAAGTTTCTGAAAAGAAGAGAAATCCAGAAGTTATGGGATCTGACAATATGAAAGCATCTGGGAGTGGAAGTGTTTCAAAGCCCATAGTATCTGATGTTGAAAAGGAGAAAGAAATTATTGTTGAAGCTGAAGTAATGACTGAATCCTCTGCTGGTACAAAGAGATATAGGAGGAAAGTAAAGCAGGTGGGTAGGAAGAAGAGAAGAATTCAGTCAGTAGTGATGAGTGATTCAGAGAAAGAGGATAGTGATTCAGAGAAAGAAAAAGTAACTGCAGATGATATGAAAGGGATTATGGATCTCACAGTTTATGAACCTCAAGAAGAGCCTGAGTTACTTAATGAAGTTCCTTTATCAATAAAATATCCAATCATTTCATACTCACATGATGTTCTAAGTGATAGTCAAGTATGCTGGATAATTAAGAGATCAAATGGTTCAAGTGTGGGGTATATTAGTTTTTCTCAGATGTTGCACTACATGGATAGGGATGATATTACTCAACTCTGGAATCTTTACAAGATGAATTATGGTGATACTAGACCAGAGGTGGTGTATGAAAGACTAAATTATTACTACTTGAAGAATATGTTTGAACCAGATGAGAGGAGTATTGAATGGAAGAAGTTATTAAGTTCCACAGTTCAGAAATGGTATTTATATCAATCTTGTGGGGTTCATCTCTTATCATGTATAGGTGTGACTGTGTATATGCTTGTGGAGAAGGATTATGTCATCAACAACAGTACATCTATGCTGTATCAAATGTTGCAGCCTGGTAAGTTGACATTGCAAAGACCATTTGATGTAGATAATCAAGCATTTGAACTAATTGAGAAATATAAAAAGTTGCTGGAATCAAAGGTTTCAAAACAGTAAAATGTTTGGAAGCATCCTCTTGGTGATTATCTGGATTTAAGGAAACTTGATGATTTTTGAAGAAAAATATCAAGTTTAGGGGAGGATTGTTGGGTCTAAAATGCTGCTGATTCGAGAAACATAACTCTGCTGGATAGTTATGTGACTCTGCTGATTAGTACATTAACTCTGCTGTTTTGATAACTCTGCTGTTTGGGATAATAGGCATAGTGTAACTCTGTTGCTAGCTTACGAAGACTCTGCTGCTAGAAGATTTACTCTGCTGCTTATTAGATATGTATAGTATGTTAAGGATAAGTATAGAAAAGATACGTATGAATATTTTTCTTGTATAGGAAGTCTTGTAAACCGACTAGGACTCCTTACGCTATAAAAGGAGGTTCTAGGGTTAGGATTAGATATCGATTATCTTAGCATACGTATTGTTTTACACTTCAAGGTTTCTGTAACCCTATTGCTATTGAGCAATCGTTATTAATATAATTGAAGTGTTGTTTGATAATTCGTTTGTGTTTAATTCTTCTTAAGATCAAGTATTAGTTTCCGCATAATATTTGATATACAACTCAAGATCAGTTTCTATACCGATTACCTTAGATTTATCTAAAGTAATTAATAAGATCGTGAAGCTCAACTGGGATCAACATTCTGCTGCTACGCTTATTATTTTTCTGCTGCTGGACTTACTTTCTACTGCTAGCGTTATAGCATACTGCTGCTCGTTATTAGATTCTGCTGCTGTGCTTATTGTGTTTGGTTCGATATAGTTGCATGATTTACGAGTAGTGAGGGGAAGTAAGTATGAATTGGTTATTGGTTTACACACACACACAGGGGAAGTTCACACACACAAGGAGATTGGAATTTGTTCGTTAAAGTTTTTAAAGGCTCGAGTTAATTTTCTTATTGGAGAAGAGGAGTTTTTGTTGCTTCGTTGATGATGCAGTGGAATTTTTCAAGGTTGTGTTTTATCATACCTTTTAGCAGGAGGTAACTTGTTCGTTCGTTCAGGTGACTACGAATTGACAATCACTTGAAGGAGTTACATTATTGTGCTCAGTGATTATTGTCAAGGGATTGCGATCTCCCTATACGTTAAGTATACGTTCGAAGTCAATTTTATTACAAGAGATAAGACACAAGGTTGGTTTCTTCTACTTCAGCATCAAATTGGTAATGATTATTTTTCTTCAACAGTATATAAAGCCTACAGATTTGAAGAATCATGAAGATGATTAACACATTGGTTTCAGGGGAAGTATCTTATTATGTGTTTAATCATTTGATGTTCATGCATCACTCGAGGGGAAGTGTTTGATTTTTACTACTATTGATCACTATTACTACTGCTAGTTGGAGTTTTCTACTGTTTTGGATTCATTTATAGTAAGCTTTTTGGTGTTCTTAATGGTGGGTAATTCGAGACTTTGGAAAACTTGGATTGGAAGTTTGTGGTATTGATTAGTGGTGGTCAAGATCATTATTTGCATACGTTCCCTATTTGTTGATAACAAAAAGGGGAAGAGATTTTAGAGATGGCATAGCATGGCTTAAGGGGAAGACATAATTGTTTCATTCGTGGCATTCTAGGGAAGTTCGTACAAGACTGTGTTTGTTTTGTCATCATCAAATAGGGGAAGATTGTTGGGAATTATATTTATTGATTTGATGATACAAAACAAGAAGAATGAAACATGAAGGGCTTGAAGTGACAAGAAGGAATTCTACAAAGATGGGAAGGACTTGCTTACAAAAGAAGATTTATATTTTAGTCCTTCGTAGTATTTTTGTAACCCTAATTCTGTTTTATATAAACAGAATACAGGGAATAGGTTTTTAATTAAGTCTTCCACAATGTAAATATCAGAAAGGTGTGTGTGTGTGTTCTAGGGCGTGTAAAATATAAACGCCTAGAACTAGATTAGTGTTGTTCGTATCCTCTAAGATCTGAGGTGTCTTAGATCCTTGTTACAATAGGTAACACGTTATTATTCTGATCAAATAATAATTGGAGGTGATTGGGAAAAACCTTGTGTCAATAACAATTGATTTGTTTTAATCCGCTGTGCATAATTGTTCATTGTTATTGTTGAACCCTAAGGCTCAAAACGATCCTAGAAACTATATTATCACGTCTCTAGTTTCTACAACGTAAACAAGTATTTAGTTGTAAATATCTATTTCTACAACTCAAATCACTTAAGGTATGAATGAACTAATGCTTAATGCATTATATGATCAAAGGAACATTTTCTTAATAACTAGATTTTTTATAAAACATCAAAAACATTTTAAATATTTTTGAAAAACATTTTTGGTATTAAATAAAAATGTTTAATCTTTTATAAAAATATGAATTCAAATTTTTAACCAAAATCAGTTAAAATGTTCCAGAAAAACCTTCCCCACAAAAGGACAAAATTGGCCAACGTTCAGTAGGGGCGGCCCCCTTAATTTTGCTAGGCGGCCCCCTTAATAATTAAGGGGACCGCCCCCTATTTAAGGGGACCGCCCCCGCTCCAGTAGGCCTCCAGCTGTCCAGTTTTTCTCCTATAAATACCAGTCTTCTCCTGGATTTTTACTCACCTTTTGCACCCCAAAACTTTCTGTTTTAAATCTTGTAAATACTTTCTAAAATCCTTTGATCATATAATCTTAAGCTTTGGTTTCCAAGTGATCCAAGCTTCCTTCTTTCAAGTACAAAAGAAGAATACTTCTATCAATCAAGATTAGAAGTATTACAACTTAGTATCATCTTGTTACTTAAGTTGTTAGTTTAACAAAGTTTGTAAATCATTCATTCATTTGTGTGTAAGGTGTGTATAGTAGATTAGTGTTGTATGTAAGTAGTGAAGAAGTTGTATAAGTAGTTGTGGTATAGAAGTTGTGAAGACATAGTGTAGAAGTTGTGAAGTCGCGGAGTAGAAGTCGTGAACCCGTTGTGTAGAAGTTGTGAAGCCGTAGCTTTGAAGTCGTGAAGTCCTAGTGTTGAAGTTGTGAAGCCGTAGCTTTGAAGTCGTGAAGTCCTAGTGTTGAAGTCGTGAAGCCGTAGCATAGAGGTTGTGTAGCGGTCGTGTTGAAGCCTTGAAGTCCTAGTCGTGAAGTCCTAGTGTTGAAGTCGTGAAGCCGTAGCATAGAGGTTGTGTAGCGGTCGTGTTGAAGCCTTGAAGTCCTAGTCGTGAAGTCCTAGTGTTGAAGTCGTGAAGCCGTAGCATAGAGGTTGTGTAGAGGTCGTGTTGAAGCCTTGAAGTCCTAGTCGTGAAGTCCTAGTGTTGAAGTCGTGAAGCCGTAGCATAGAGGTTGTGTAGCGGTCGTGTTGAAGTCGTGAAGAAGTCGTGAAGCAGTCGTGAAGTAGTCGTGAATAAGTCGTGAAGAAGTTGTGTTGTGAAGTTGTGAGATTGGTTCTAGCTACGATTAGAACTCGACATTTAGCTTTGTGTCGTTAAGCCGGTGTAAGCCAAAGTCGTGTAAGGTTTTCTCCGCCATAAGGGAGCTTATTGAAGTTGTGAAGAAAACTCTCGAGCTCGGTGCTCGGGGAGTGGAGTAGGGCAAGGAAGGTATCCTTGTAGCCGAACCACTATAAATCTCTCGTGTCTCGGTTAGATCTTTCCATACCTTATTTACTTCTTTACTTACATCGTCATTATATTCATACACATAGGATTATATAACTGCTAGTATTTATTAGAGATCGACTTCACATAAAGATCAATTTGAAAATCCATTCAAGAAACCAAAACATTTACAATCAATTTAAAAGAATACATATATAACTAATAATAAGATTTAAGTCTTAACAAACTTGAATCTAAGTTTTTAAAAGTAAACAAAGATTTTATAATAAATTAAAAAGACGTAAAACTATTCACCCCCCTTCTAGTTTTCCACAGAAGGTATGGCAGCTAATTCCTAACTTAGCTTTTCCAAAACTCCATTCTCAACTAAGCTGTTTCTATCTGTTCACGAAATTTCTTAATGGTATCCTAATTTGCAAACATCTTCCAGAATTCTTCTGCAAAGTTCAAAAGGTTTCGATTCTCCATTTTGTTATCGGTCTTGCCCACTTGGTGATAGTTTTCAAAGCTTGCAGGATTTAAAGAGATATCCTCAATTTAGAACATCGTTGTCTCAACAAATATCAATCTCTCAGAAGGCACAAATGATCGACGAATTTCCTAACAAAGTGCAAAGATGATTTTCATGCTCTTCCATGTTTTCGAACGTACTATTAAGTCATACAATGACCATTTGCCCAAGTACTCATGAGAAAAACATTATTTATCAAATTCACAAAACAGTCAGAGCTTTAGCTAATACTATTAGCGTCCCTAATTGTCATAGCAGTCATTTACGAATACAGAAGGCGATTCTAAGAATAAAATTAATTCATCAGAAGGAAACTTCGCGCTCTGAAATTAAACAAACACGTAGTCGTTTCAGGGAGGACGAATATTGGCTCCTAACAGTAATACGGTTCAGCTATCTCCAGTCACCATCCTTCTTTATCGCGAACGAAACTAAAACACGCCCAGAATATACACTTAGGTAAACTCACTTCCTGGTCTTCGGTTGCTGCTCTTCCCGGTTGCTCAAATCAAATTATATGATCCCAGACACATCTGAAAGACACCTTCGTTTGGTGACTAGACAATCTCTCGCTATCAAGTCAAATCCTTCTTCACGCTCCGATGGAAAATTTTTTGGTGGTTCGACCAGGGATCATATTCAAGATTCAGGGTGCCAAATAACGTTCAAGATAAGGTTCATGTTCAGAAAACTCAAGGTGCCAAAGGGCTCTCAAGATAAGGTTCATTTATTGGTGTACGAAATGGGTTCTAGGAAAACTTCATAACCGCGAAAGTAACACACGAGTCTCCAGAGTAATAGTGATAGCAAACGGTTTAACAACCGGTAATCATGGTAGAGAGTTCAAAATTGTTGCAACCGCCAAAGGTGAGACATAGAAAGGGAAATTGTCAATATTTGAATGCTCGATCAACCAATTCCTTGTCAGAATAAAATCGAAGTTAATTATCCAAAGAAAGACGGATCACAAATCAAATCTTTATCATTCAAAAGTGAGGGGGAAGATTTTTATACTTGTGGTTACACACCACAAGACCTCTCTTAGGAATAGAGATGGGTGAAACGAAATCAAATAGTGTCGGAAGATTTATAGATACTTATCAAAAGCAAGAGACAAAAAGAGAATACATTAAGTACGTCATCGCCATGGAGATTCTCAGAATGACCGAAGAGGCTTCAAAATGATTGACGAAAGGATCAGAGGTCAAAGTCAAAATCCGAAGATAAGGATCGAATAGTGTCAGGCAATTATTGTGCAATTCTCAATGTCTTCTAGATTTAAATAGGTTTCAAAACCTAGGTGGTGCAAAGCATAAGCTTTCGATTTTCAAAAATGATATCAACAGGATCTAACCAAAAGCAAGGCACGAATCAGAGTGATGCGGAAGCAATGATACCCAAACAAACGCCTTATAGCCTACCCATTCCTCACTGGTCAAAACTTACGTTCCTATAGGGAAATCTTAAAGCAAATTTTTCAAAGGTTGTCTTACGAGCGCCTACAGGGAAAAACTTAGTGGTCCTAACTTACACAGGCCAAGGGTAAATGTATTACGAATCGCAGCCTGTCTCTCTGATACCATAATTGTAACACCCCAACCTGGCAAGGGTAGAAGTATCACATTAATGGTTTCATATCAGATCAAAACACAGCATACATTCAATAGTAATACAAGGATTCTCAAAGGTTACAAATGAAATACTGAATACACAAGGCTACAAAGGAACAAAAGCTAAATACTAAGTCCGCAAATGCAAATCCTTCTAATAACTTCTACTTCAGAATAACTATCAAGGTCTTCTAAGTCCAAAAGTCTCTTCACTCATACCCAGCTTCCAACTAAAACCTGCCGCGGGAAAAGAAACGCGGCTGAGCTTAAAAAGCCCAGTGAACAGATATATAATAAACAGAAATGAAAGCAAATGAAACGAACATGTATGGTTTAGTGCATTGGGATATATAAGTCATAGACAAAGAATATAAATAAGAATGAAATGAAAAGAAAAGGGAATAAGAGGGTCATTAATCCTCCACGAGCCCGAACAAATCAAATATAGTAACCATGTCTTCATAATCATATAGAGGGGAGACCTCTTATATAACCAGATACTATGAGGGGTGTCCTCATTCTTCCAATTGGAGTAGCTAACTCCCGAACTTGTGAAAGACGTGGATTGCACCCAACATCATTCACCGAACAATATAAAATATCAAATCATGTTAACTTCACTAATACAAACACGAACCTAGGATGCATCCATACGCCCCCCGAACAATAATATAGGCCAATAATAAATATAATGTGCATGCAACGAACAATTTGGGGACGGTGTGTAACATCACTCGAACACACTGGAGTCATGCTATTGGTGCATCAATGACACAGCCACGTTACCTTCATGGCTAGGAAACGAACTTGGCTCGGGTATCAAACTGAAGGGTCAAAGTCAAAGGTCTAAATCACAGCAAAGGTCCAAATAGTCTACGTCCAAATATCAAAGGTTCATGGCAAAGGGTTCATCATCGAAGGTTCATAATCAAATGGCTCATTTAACGTAATCTTTATCAATTGATTTTAAAAAAATGACCTTTAATAACGGTTTTCACAAAAGTAGTCTTGAAAAGTAGTTTTCACAAAAGCTTAGTCAAATTCTAAATAAAAGTGGTATCGCATATTTCATAAACATCATCTTTAAAAATAATTTTTCCTCAAAACGTTTCCATAATATAATTGAAAAGGTTTTCACATCTAATTACCAAAATCAAATGAACCCTCGAAGTATCAAGTGATTTGAATACTAATATCACAAGGTAACGAACGAATATCAAAGGATTCATTATAGAAGCTCAAAGCGAAAGGGTCATATCGAACATCTAAATCCACAATGAATCAAACAAACGAACCAAAGTGTAGGGGAACATAGCAATGGCTTGGGAAATCCTAAGGAGTCAAAATCAGAAGTCAAGAGAATGAAGGCACCTTACTGAGAAGGGCAGAATATCTGTACCTTATTAGCAGAACACAAGGATAGCAAATGACAAGGATCAAATTACTCCTTCCTCGAACCTAAGGGAGTAGAAGACAGAATGACAAGTGGTTTTTAGTTATCTTTCCATTTTAAGTAACTTTCCTTGTTAGGTAACTTTCCTTATTTAGCAGGTTTCCCGAATTAGCAAGTTTCCATAATTAGCAGATTTCCATAATTAGAAAGATTATAATATCACCAATTTAGGTTAAGTCATTAATCAAGCCTTATTATGGGATTAAGGTATATTCTAGCAAGTTACAAAAGTCTAGGGTTATTTATGACATGTTTCTATAAATTAGGGTTTCAAATGTAAATATATCAAAGTTAAGTGTTTAAAATGAAATTATTACAAATTACCAGTTTAAAACACATAATGGATTCAGAATCACACTTTAGTCCTTTAAGTTCCATTATTTACAATTTAACCCTTACTATATTCATAATAACATCACAAGCCCTTATATTTACTAAATTACAGAATATACCCTCATAGTTATGCATGGTACAATTTAAACCTCCATGTTTCACATATTTACATAATTAGTCCATTTAGTTATAAAAAACCACAATTTACATCTTTACTTTATTATAATTACACATTAGACCCATAAATACCCAAAGTTACATATTATTTCCCTAATAATATTATTTACTCAAAATAATCATAAGTTTCCTAAATTTACACTTTTAGTCCCTCTAGTTAATTAAATTGCAATTCGAACCATATATTAACAATTAAATCATTATCTTGCAAATTTTACACATAAGGACCTCATCTTATAATTTTTACACCTTTTTACTGACCTAATTAACATTATAAAAATAGCTTTTAAGTTTCAAAGTTGGCAAAACACACCCTTCTTATTTTATTTTCAATTCGTATAACACTTTTAATATGCAAAAACAAACCCTAGCTCATCCAATCATCAACCAATCATGACCTCATCATTAATGTGCAATTAATGTTCAGATTCAAGCACCAAACCCTAACCCTAAATCGTTCTAGCTTGTTATGGATTTTTAATACGTTTTTGCTCTCAAAAATCATTACGATCTATCTAGCTAGCATGGTTCGAGTTATATATTTTATTTAGATCTTATATGATCTTATGAACATAAGAAAAATACTACATGCAAGATCGAACGTGTACAAGGGATAATAGGAATTTATACCTCTCGTTAAGCTTAATTCGACAAAACAAATCACTAGCGATCAAACGAACGAATCCCACGACCTCCAAACAATTTTCTAAGCTTCCTCACATGTTGTAGAACACCAGAAAAATAGCCACGAATTTTCTCTAGATCGTACGAAGGCTGGTCGTATTTTTGTTTAGGTTTTTAGGGTTTCGGTATATGTTTTATATATATAATAAATAAGAAAACGTGTATATATGATAAGGGATCATATTTTTCAGCCCAAGAAAGTATATTTAAGCTTAAATATTGATTTTGATAATTTCCTAATTTTATTTGCATTTATCTTGTATTTTATATAATTTAATTTGAATTAATAATAATAATAATACACAAAATTAATTAAACCGGCCTAAATATTTATTTCGTATAAATATAAATTTTTGTACACTTCAAAATGTTAAATTGTAGACATAAAAATTACTTCGCTTCATATCTTGCTCATTCCCGAAGGTTTGGGATTTATTTGGTACTTTAAATGCTTATTAATCAAATTTTAAAATTATAGGGGCAAATTGGTCTTTTTGAATGTTTTAGATTTTTGGGTATTACAACTTCTTCCCCTCTAAAAGAAAATTTCGTCCTCGAAATTTGAAGTCGCAAAGTGAAACGAAGTCGTAGCGAGTCGCAAAAGATCATCACGAACATTCTCATGCCCGAGGAGGTTCTTTCAAAAAGATCTTCAGACCAAATAGTTTCTCATGAATCGAATCAAAACGAAGTGGGTTCAAATTTCCTCAGAAAGAGACAAATTAGGTTGTTTCTGATCAAAAGACCATGCAACAAAAATGGAGGATAGGTAAATCTCCAGGATCTCATATGGAATACGAACAAGAGTTCAAATCAAATTAATTGTATCAACAGTAAGGAGTTTTACAAGAATTCAAGATTTATAACTGAGGTCAACAGAATGAAAACGAGAGTCCAAACTCATCCAGATATTTAACGAACGAAGGTAGAGTATACGCATAGGTAGAATGAACTTAAAGTCTCACTAATCACTGATAATCCAACGGAGATTCAAATTCTAAACTTCTTAGGTACTCCCCAAGATATCCTATGCCCACAACAAGTGCACGTTATATGATGTAAGTATTATCACGTTGGCCAGACGTCATAATACTGGCATCATATAAATATGCCCTTATGATGGTCATACTTTATCTCAAGTCGAAATCAAAACCACCTATCTTAATTCACCTAGTACTTCTATAGTCTCAAAGGTCAACAAGATCAAATGTCATAGTCAGGAGGGAAAACAAAACTATTCGCAAGAGTATCAGAATCCCAGATTGCCTAGCAGAAATGAGGTACGCCGTCACAAGCATCACATCTTCCACAATTCGCCAAAATCTCTCAAAACAAAGCCATCACTGAACATACGAAAAATGAACACGAACAGAAATGATTCTAGGAAACTTAAATCATTAAAAGATCTTATTACTATATAACGAAACTTAAGAGGGTCTACGGAAGTGAAAGTTAGTCGTCAAAATCTTCGGTCTTCCCAGAATCAATTCTTCCAAACATAAAGGGTCTGTTTCTAAACTCCGTCCATTCAACACCTCCAATCTCCTCAAGTCCGGTTAATCTGTCTTCGTTTGTCCATCAATCGGAAAGCGAAACCAAAATCGGGAACTTGTGTCTGGTTCGTTGAGCCTCCTGCAGTTCTTATTGGAATGTGATGGAGTAATGTGGATTTCTGGTACGATCTTTGAATCTCTCCATCATCCAGTTTGCTTCCGCTCTCAATTCATCTTAGTACAGCCAAGATGAATAGGAAAATTAGACAGCATGTCTTCATCAGCTCCAGGTTCGCCATCTTGACTAAATTTCTTCTTCTGCATCGCCAACACTTCTACCTTGTAAGGAATGTCTTCACTCTTCAGGGTAGCCGCCGTTGTTGTCAACTCCAGGTCAGGCAGGGAAATAATTCTTCTGATATGTTTCTAGTTGTCCTAATGTATACGAAAACCTTCTGTGCGGCAAGGGAGTATCACCGAGTCTCTTTCTGATTTATCCCAAAATTGTTCCGACTGAAGGTGTTGATATAAATAATGCCTAAACACGTTATTAATATTTTTCGATATCACGACGTTTTGATAATCACAAAATGCAAAATCATTAATCGGAAAATTATGACGTAGACAAGTATTTAGTTGTAAATATCTATTTCTACAACTCAAATCACTTAAGGTATGAATGAACTAATGCTTAATGCATTATATGATCAAAGGAACATTTTCTTAATAACTAGATTTTTTATAAAACATCAAAAACATTTTATATATTTTTGAAAAACATTTTTGGTATTAAATAAAAATGTTTAATCTTTTATAAAAATATGAATTCAAATTTTTAACCAAAATCAGTTAAAATGTTCCAGAAAAACCTTCCCCACAAAAGGACAAAATTGGCCAACGTTCAGTAGGGGCGGCCCCCTTAATTTTGCTAGGCGGCCCCCTTAATAATTAAGGGGACCGCCCCTATTTAAGGGGACCGCCCCCGCTCCAGTAGGCCTCCAGCTGTCCAGTTTTTCTCCTATAAATACCAGTCTTCTCCTGGATTTTTACTTACCTTTTGCACCCCAAAACTTTCTGTGTTAAATCTTGTAAATACTTTCTAAAATCCTTTGATCATATAATCTTAAGCTTTGGTTTCAAAGTGATCCAAGCTTCCTTCTTTCAAGTGCAAAAGAAGAATACTTCTATCAATCAAGATTAGAAGTATTACAACTTAGTATCATCTTGTTACTTAAGTTGTTAGTTTAACAAAGTTTGCAAATCATTCATTCATTTGTGTGTAAGGTGTGTATAGTAGATTAGTGTTGTATGTAAGTATTGAAGAAGTTGTATAAGTAGTTGTGGTATAGAAGTTGTGAAGACATAGTGTAGAAGTTGTGAAGTCGCGGAGTAGAAGTCGTGAACCCGTTGTGTAGAAGTTGTGAAGCCGTAGCTTTGAAGTCGTGAAGTCCTAGTGTTGAAGTTGTGAAGCCGTAGCTTTGAAGTCGTGAAGTCCTAGTGTTGAAGTCGTGAAGCCGTAGCATAGAGGTTTTGTAGCGGTCGTGTTGAAGCCTTGAAGTCCAAGTCGTGAAGTCCTAGTGTTGAAGTCGTGAAGCCGTAGCATAGAGGTTGTGTAGTGGTCGTGTTGAAGCCTTGAAGTCCTAGTCGTGAAGTCCTAGTGTTGAAGTCGTGAAGCCGTAGCATAGAGGTTGTGTAGCGGTCGTGTTGAAGCCTTGAAGTCCTAGTCGTGAAGTCCTAGTGTTGAAGTCGTGAAGCCGTAGCATAGAGGTTGTGTAGCGGTCGTGTTGAAGTCGTGAAGAAGTCGTGAAGTAGTCGTGAAGCAGTTGTGAAGTAGTCGTGAATAAGTCGTGAAGAAGTTGTGTTGTGAAGTTGTAAGATTGGTTCTAGCTACGATTAGAACTCGACATTTAGCTTTGTGTCGTTAAGCCGGTGTAAGCCAAAGTCGTGTAAGGTTTTCTCCGCCATAAGGGAGCTTATTGAAGTTGTGAAGAAAAACTCTCGAGCTCGGTGCTCGGGGAGTGGAGTAGGGCAAGGAAGGTGTCCTTGTAGCCGAACCACTATAAATCTCTCGTGTCTCGGTTAGATCTTTCCATACCTTATTTACTTCTTTACTTACATCGTCATTATATTTATACACATAGGATTATATAACTGCTAGTATTTATTAGAGATCGACTTCACATAAAGATCAATTTGAAAATCCATTCAAGAAACCAAAACATTTACAATCAATTTAAAAGAATACATATATAACTAATAATAAGATTTAAGTCTTAACAAACTTGAATCTAAGTTTTTAAAAGTAAACAAAGATTTTATAATAAATTAAAAAGACGTAAAACTATTCAACCCCCCCTTCTAGTTTTCCACAATTGGTATCAGGAGCCACGTCAATCAAGATCTTTAAAATATACTGTATTTTAAAACTTGAAACGATCTATGGAATCCGAAAAATATTTAGAAGGGGAATTGATGCAAACACCACCACTATTTGAAAACCATACTTTTCTTGAATGGAAAAATAAATTTGAAAATTATGTGAAATCAATTGATCTAGATCTTTGGCATGTCATTTCGATTGGTGATTTTCAACCAACAAAAATGATTTTTGAAAGTCAAACAAAAACGGATTTTGAAACTCAAAATGATTATTTAAAAATAAATAATAACAAAAATAATGAAGCTAAAATAATTATTTACAAAACTTTGCCGAAAGTTGAATATGAAAGAATATCTTTCTGTAAAACGGCAAATGATATTTGGAAAAATCTCTTAAACTTTCATCAAGAAAAATGTCAAGCCAAAGATGAGGATTTTGATCTTGTACATGAATTAGTCATTTTAGAAAATTTAATAGATAAACATTTAGATAAAATAGATACATGTGCTACTAGTTCAAATGTTGTTAATGAAGGTATTAACGACGAAGACTACATCAATCAACTCCAAAGTGAACTCAACCCAATATCATGGAGTGACACAGACGAAGGAGAAGATCATCATCCGGTATGTGACGAATGCAAACTAGATAAAGCTCCAAATAAGGTAATGAACGCAAAATGGAATGAAACTCAATCTTGCGTTAACCTACTCATATTCAAAACACGCGCATGAAGACTTATTAATCTACAAAAATGAGGATGGAACGAAGTGGTACTCATCTATAATTCACTACCTCATATCATGAAGAAAAACTGGACCTGAGATAAGTCTTCTTTTTAAAATTTCCTGAGTAGTTACTCCTTGCATATAGTTATGATAATCACTGCCTTAAGATATGCTTAGTTTGATATTTTGCTTTGCTCTCACACAACTAGTTATATTACTTGCTAATAAACTAGAAAACCTTACGTTAACTCTCCTATGCATTAAATAAAATGTTCTTTATCGAACATACAATATTTAGTCATCACTATCATTTAAATCGCATAATTTATTGAAAAGGATAGCATGAGACAATAGCCTTAATCAATCAAGCATGAGATTTTTTTTTCAACAACTCCTTTTAAAAATGAAAATCGTCATATTTTGGAAAATGATTTTTCAAAAAGATTATGTCACTTCTCTATTAAACATATTTTTATCAAAACTAAAAAGTGTAACAACTTCTTTTTATTTCCTTATAAAAACACTTTGAAACAAATTCAAATCTACCTTGGTGAAATAATTTTCATACTCAATTAAAACCTACTTTCAAACTTTGTTGAATAATGCCCAAAAACACTTACTCAAATCATGCTTGATCCAAGTCTAGAAATCCATGCTATCACAAAATTCCCATCACATAGACACTTGTTAGGATTAATTAACTAGCTAATTAATCATCATAATAATGGTAGTATGAATTACTTGGTAATTATATGTTGTTTTCTTGTTCATATATACATATATGCTTCTTGGTAAATGAGTAGGTTGCATGATAATTAAAATTGCTTAATTGAATGTGCTTAGCATACATAAGTTATTAAACTTTAAATTGCCTCAAAAAGAAGTTGGACTTGCTTGAAGCTAAACTCAAAAACACAATATTTTCTACAAATTTCTGCCAAAAACCCATTTTCAGAAATCTGGAAGTCAGCAGATGGGCGGCCCCTTAATTATTAAGGGGACCGGCCCCTATTTAAGGGGACCGGCCATCTGGAGACCCGGTTTACTGTTTCCTTTTTCAATTTCCAACCCATTTTATTCCATACTTCCCAAAATTCACAAACACATTTTGTCATAAACCACCCACCAAAATTTACCTTCCTAAACCACATCATTCCTTCACTATAAATGCACCTCCTCATCATAAATGCCCATTCACATCATCCACTCAAACATGTCTGTTGACATAAATAAATGCCTAAAAACATTATCAATATTTATTCATATCTCTATGTTTTGATGATCACAAAATGTAAACTCATTAAAACATAAACTTATAAATTAAACAAGTACTTAGTTGTAAATATTCACTTCTACAACTAAAATCACTTAAGGTATGAATGAACTAATGCTTAATGCATTATATGATCAAAGGAACATTTTCTTAATAACTAGATTTTTTATAAAACATCAAAAACATTTTATATATTTTTGAAAAACATTTTTGGCATTAAATAAAAATGTTTAATCTTTTATAAAAATATGAATTCAAATTTTTAACCAAAATCAGTTAAAATGTTCCAGAAAAACCTTCCCCACAAAAGGACAAAATTGGCCAACGTTCAGTAGCGGCGGCCCCCTTAATTTTACTAGGCGGCCCCCTTAATAATTAAGGGGACCGCCCCCGCTCCAGTAGGCTCCAGCTGTACAGATTTTTCCCTATAAATACAAGCCTTCTCCTGGATTTTTTCTCAACCCTTTTTCACTAAAACTTTCTGTTGTAGATCTCATTTCATATCTTAAATAAACCTTTGATCATGTAATCTTAAGCATTGGTTTCCAAGTGATCCAAGCTTCCACCATCCAAGTGCAAAAGAAGAATACTTCTATCAATCAAGATTAGAAGTATTACAACTTAGTATCATTTTGTTACTTAAGTTGTGTGTTTAACAAAGTTTGTAAATCATTCATTCATTTGTATGTAAGGTGTGTGTTGTAGATTAGTGTTGTGTGTAAGTAGTAAAGATGTTGTATAAGTAGTTGTGGTATAGAAGTTGTGAGGTCAAAGTGTAGAAGTCGTGAACCCGTGGTGTAGAAGTTGTGAAGCCGTAGCTTAGAAGACGTGAAGTCCTAGTGTTGAAGTCGTGAAGCCGTAGCATAGAAGTTGTGTAGCGGTCGTGTTGAAGCCGTGAAGTCCTAGTCGTGAAGTCCTAGTGTTGAAGTCGTGAAGCCGTAGCATAGAGGTTGTGTAGCGGTCATGTTGAAGTCGTGAAGTCTTAGTCATGAAGACATAGTGTTGAAGTCGTGAAGCCGCATCATAGAGGTTGTGTAGCGGTCGTGTTGAAGTCGTGAAGAAGTCGTGAAGCAGTCGTGAAGCCGTTGTGAAGTAGTCGTGAATAAGTTGTGAAGAAGTTGTGTTGTGAAGTTGTGAGATTGGTTCTAGCTACGATTAGAACTCGACATTTAGCTTTGTGTCGTTAAACCCGTGTAAGCCAAAGTTGTGTACGGTTTTCTCCGCCATAAGGGAGCTTATTGATGTTGTGAAGAAAACTCTCGAGCAAGGTGTGCTCGGGGAGTGGAGTAGGGCAAGGAAGGTGTCCTTGTAGCCGAACCACTATAAATCTCTCGTGTCTCGGTTAGATCTTTCCATACCTTATTTATTTCTTTACTTGCATCGTCATTACTTTCATGCACATAGGCTTATATAATTGCTAGTATTAATTAGAGGTTGACTTCACATAAAGATCAATTTGAAAATCCATTCAAGAAACCAAAACTTTTACAATCAATTTAAAAGAATACATATATAACTAATAATAAGGTTCAAGTTTTATTTTTCATACAAACTTGAATCTAAGTGTTTTAAAAATAAACAAAGGTTTTATAATAAATTAAAAAGACATAAAACTATTCAACCCCATTCTAGTTTTCCACAATTGGTATCAGAGCCACGTCAATCAAGATCTTTAAAATATACTGTATTTTAAAACTTGAATCGATCTATGGAATTCGAAAAATATATAGAAGGGGAATCTTTGCTAAAACCACCACTATTTGAAAACTATACTTTTCTTGAATGGAAAAATAAATTTGAAACTTATGTGAAATCAATTGATCTAGATCTTTGGCATGTCATTTCGATTGGTGATTTTCAACCAACAAAAACGGATTTTAAAAGTCAAACAAAAACGGATTTTGAAACTCAAAATGATTATTTAAAAACTAAGAATAAAAAAAATAATGAAGCTAAAATAATTATTTACAAAACCTTGCCGAAAGTTGAATATGAAAGAATATATTTCTGTAAAACGGCAAATGATATTTGGAAAAATCTCTTAAACTTTCATCAAGAAAAATGTCAAGCCAAAGATGAGGATTTTGATCTTGTACATGAATTAGTTATCTTAGAAAATTTAATAGATAAACATTTAGATAAAATAGATACATGTGCTACTAGTTCAAATGTTGTTAATGTAGGTATTAACGACGAAGACTACATGAATCAACTCCAAAGTGAACTCAATCCAAAATCATGGAGTGACACAGACGAAGGAGAAGATCATGATCCGTACAAGACATGTTCGGGTCAAGCCACTTCGGTTTAAATAAGGTGTTAGAAGCTTGCCATGATATACTTTCACACCTTGTGTATCTTGAAGACTCACCTATCATTCAAACGTCGATCATCATCTGAGACATTACGAAGAAAAGCTAGGACGTGAGGTAAGTTTTCTATTTAAAATTTCGTAAGAAATTACTTCATGCATATAATCTTATTAATGCCTTAGGATACGCTTAGTCTGATAGGTTGCTTTGCCTTTACACTTTAGTTATATTCATTATGTGGCTTAATGAACTAGAAACCCTTTAGTTAGCCCCCCTAAGTATTAGTTAACCAAGCAATCTTCATATTTGGTACTCTTCAATAGGTAAATTTAGGAACTTAATTTCTTCTAAAAAGAGAATGACTACTGGAGAATCTATTGACTAGAAACTCAATTTGACCTAACGGTTGAATTGCTTCTATGTGAGAAGTTGGGTGTGTGTAACCCGTAAAAACGATCGTGTTTAGCCTGAATTGAGCACCACTAGTAATAGTCTCATACTCATTCTCCAACTTGAATACATTATTCTTCCTAAATATACCTAACGATAAGTTTACTGTTATGAACTTTGCTTTTCACTAGAGCTTTTCATTCCTAGATTTATGTCATCCTGCGTATATAAAATTTCTAGATGTTTACTTGCTCCTATGTGATTTGACTGTATTCCTTCGTAATTATTTGTTTAGTTGTTGAATGCATTGTCATTATAATAATTTTTGTTTTTCTCTAACTACTCTGGCATGATATATTTTTGTATTTAGTCATAATACATGCTTAAATGCCATAGGATATGTAGAAAGAGGTAGCATGTGACAATAGACTTAACCAATGCCCTTGAGCATGAGATCTTTTATAAACCACTATTTTTAAACCTATAATTAATGGGACTTATTTTTAAATTTGCAAAAACTTCACATTTTGGAAAAATAATTTTTCAAAAGATTATGACACATTTCTATTAAACATGTTTCACCATCCTACCTTTCTTCCAAACTTGTGTCTATAATTACGTGTTTATCAAAAACCAAAGATTGGAAAAATATGTTTTCTTTCCTCATAAAAACATTTTGAAATAAAGCCAAAACTATTTCATTAATATATTTTTCACATCCACATAAAACCTACTTTCAAGCATTGTTGAATAATGCCAAAAACATTTCTTTAAATCATGCTTGGTGATCTCATATATGTCATATATACTTGTGTATATGACACTTATAAGTGAACTAAATCAAAAATGAAAAATCATGGTTTACTTATTAAAGATCTCACTTGGTACAAGTCTAGAAGTCCATGCTATCACAACTCCACATTCCCTTGTACATAGATAATCAATAGGATTAATTAACTAGCCTTTTAATCTTCCTAAGTATGATACAATGAATTACTTGGTGCTATGTATTATCTTCTTGTCTAATATATGTATATACATGTTATATGCTTAATGAGTAGTCTGCATGTTAGATAAAGTTGCTTAAATAAATATGCTTAGCATATATGAGTTATTAAATCTTAAATTGCCTTGAAAGAAGTTGGACTTGCTTGAAACTAAACCCAAAAACACAACCTTTTCTACAAATTTATGCCAAAAACCCATTTCCAGTAATCTGGAAGTTAGCAGATGGGCGGCCCCCTTAAAAACCCAGGCGGCCCCCTTAAAATTAAGGGGACCGGCCCCTATTTAAGGGGACCGGCCATCTGGAGTGACTGATTACTGATTTCTCTTTCAATTTCCAACCCATTTTACCCTATACTTCCCAAAATTCACAAACACATTTTGTCACAAACCACTCTCCAAAATTTACCTTCCACAATCACATCATCACTACACCATAAATACCTATTTGGAGGAGGAAGCTTGACATTTGCCATAACCCAACAAATGATGTTGTTCAAACTCAACCAACACCTAAACCTCATCCTAATGAACCCTTTCACACACATAACCAATCATCCATATGTCCACCTTCATTCACTCATAATTACCCAAGTTCACAAATGTCTCCACCACCAAAAATGTCACCATCACTTCCACCAAATAACAACCACTCTCCATCATCATCACCTTCCACTCAACACTTGAAGTTCATTGAAGAACTCAAGGAAGCCCATGAGCTTAATTCTCTCCTTGTTTTGCACCTTGCTCAAAGCAACTTAAACCCATCACCATCCATATCACCATCATTACCATCATCACCACATCACTTGAGTCAAATTGAGAAACATGTCAACAATTGTCCTTGTTGCATCTTTCTCCAAAATCAAACCATCATTACCATCATCACCATCCATCTCACCATCATTACCATCATCACCACATCACTCGAGTCAAATTGAGAAACATGTCAACAATAGTCCTTGTTGCATCTTTCTCCAAAATCAAACCATCACCTTAAATGAGCGTCTCACTTGGATTGAGTATCTTCTCACTAGATCTAATCCAACACCACCAATTGAACAACATCAAAACCCTCATTCAACATGGTCAAGTCCAAGCTCTCCACCTCCAATTCATCTATCAACACTCTCTCCAACATCCATACACCCAAACTTACAACCCCATTAATCCAATATTTTTTACCCCCTCTTTACCATCATCCATCCAAAATAATCCAAGTTTTCATGTCTCAAGCAAGTCCAATGGATCTCTTAGGCAATTTAAAATTTTCTACTTATTGCATGCTATAAGCAAAATATGTGTTGTATCAATAATTATGTTTTTAACATAATTATTTTCAACTAATGAATGCTTTATTTCCTGTCTTTAATATATGATTGTTATGCTTATTGCTTGTATACTTGATATCATGATATATATACATGCTTGATGATTAATAACATGCTTATTCCATAATATGTTTTAAATGTATGCATGCGTAGTTAACATGTTTATGTCACTATTTAATCATTCTTGATGTACATGATTCAAATGGAGCTTGCTGCAAAAAAAAAAAAAAAAAAAAAAAAAAAAAAAAAAAACCCTAAAAATGACCCTTTTCTGGAAATTTTTCAAATTTGGTCGCCTGGGAAAACACCAGATGGGCGGCCCCCTTAATTCCCTAGGCGGTCCCCTTAATTTTAAGGGGGCTGGCCTACAATTAAGGGGACCGGCCATCTGGGGAGTAAGATTTACTGTTTTCTTTTGCATCTTGCGACCCCTTTTATCTAGCCCAAACCTTACCTAAATCAACCATCACCTCCATCAAACACCCATTTTCATTCACCATGCTATCACCAAAATCATCTCTAAGACACCAAAACTCCATCACCACCACCTCAATGTTAATCCCCAAGTGCACCAAATGCACCATCAAAAACACCCTTCACTCATGACACAACATCTTCATCCATACCTTCCACTTCATCCATCAATAACTACATCAACTCACACCTTTCATCACCATCATCAAGAGCATCAACTCCACCTCCTACTCAAGAACCTCCATTCACCCAACTTGTCATTTCCATATCACCAATAACACCTCTTGATGCTCATTTCTCATCATCACCAATACCACCACACCCACCAACAAACCATCATCTTTGGTCTTAGAGATGAGATACACTACATGTTTTCATCCCTTGAACACATGCTTAACAACCAACCTCCACCACAACCTCCATCATTTTCACCCACTACACTACCACCACCTTCATTCTCACCAAATTAAGCATATGCAATGCTTAATCAAAAATAATTTTTCAAACCATTTTGTGTGCAAGCCCCATGGAAGATCATGTACTCCTAGAATGATTATGTAGATTGCATTACTTACTAGCTAATGTAGGATTGAATATAATCTTGGATGGTTGTGTATTGATACACAACATTTTTAATGAATGTCTTTATATGCATGCTTATTTTTGCTATATATATGCTTGTGCTTCTAATATTTTTCTTGCAAGTATTCCATATATCGATTCCTTGGTGCCCCCAAATGAGGGGGAGTACACATCAAGGGGGAGTTTTCGTCCCGACAAATTTCACGTTTGAATTTTGTCGGCTTAACCTTTTTGATTCTACAAAAAGGGGGAGAAGTGAATGTAAACTCACTAAATACTTGTCCAAAAATAAACTTTTTGGTTTAATGAGTTTAGGTTTTGTAATCATCAAAAAGGGGGAGATTGTTGACATAAATAAATGCCTAAAAACATTATCAATATTTATTCATATCTCTATGTTTTGATGATCACAAAATGTAAACTCATTAAAACATAAACTTATAAATTAAACAAGTACTTAGTTGTAAATATTCACTTCTACAACTAAAATCACTTAAGGTATGAATGAACTAATGCTTAATGTTAGACCCGTTTCCCGGGTGTTGGGACCCCACCCTACATGAAAATAGATTATGGCCTCATGCGATTGGCCAGTCAACACTTGACGTGCAGTGGTCAAACCCGATAGTCAAAATATGACTAAAGTGGTTATGTTAAGTATGATGTGTAACTAGAGGGGCTTAAGTTGCCAAGGGTTAAACATGTTATAAATGTATTATAAGTTAGATTGTGGCCAAAGTAAGAAGAATAGGACTTGAGGGGCCATTCTTGTCATTAGCCCAAAGTGCTACCTAACTAGATATATGTAGCTAGTTCTAGACATTTCTCTATTATTCTTGGGACTTTGAGAAGTCCGGTTTTATAAAAATAGAAAAGGGAGGGAAACTAGCTAAATGGGATGATAGAAGAAGAAGGTGATGATCAAGTGCTAGTGGCCACTCTTTGATATGAATCATCACAAGTAAGTCTTTATGTTTTTGATGTTAGTAAAGCTTTAGATTAAGAGTTAAGTGGGAAATCATCATATGATCAAGATATGATCATATGATGATATAGATAGATAGATGATTATGTTTTGATGGGTTTTGATAACCCTTGTTATGTTGTTATTTGTTATGTTGTTAGGATTGATAAGTTATGAAGGATGATGAAGGAAGATTATGATGATGATGATGATCCTTATTATTGTTTAGCTTGGTTTGAGGTAAGTAAAATGATGATAGCATATGTTATATGAATTTCTATCATATTGTGTTATGTATGTTTATGTTGAGAAGATGAGCTTGGTTGATGTTTATGTGATGCCATGTTTATGGCTTATGTGATGAGATGATGCTAGGAGATATGTTGATGTTATGTGCTAGATGAGACTTGAGTATGTAAGCCTTGATGTAAGTGTTTATGTATATGATGCATTATGTGGATTGAAGTATAATTGTATGTTATAGTCGTTTTACTTACTAAGCGTTATCGCTTACGGTTTAGTTGTCTAACCGTTTTGTAGGTGCTTATGCTATGGCTTGGATAAGTGGATTAAGGATTTGGATATGCAAAAGTTAAGGTAGTATGTGATTAGGAGCTTAGGTAGAATACCGAGCTCGTGTGTAAGTTTGTACCCCCGTTGGTCTTTTCATGTTTTATAAAGTTAAGTCAAGTGTCAAAGTGTATGATAATGAAGTCCTAAAGATTTGATAGCCATTTGGTGGCTCAAAGTGTAGTTTATGTGGTTATGGTTAATGTTTAAAGGGGCGTTTGGTTTATGTGTAAAAGTACCCAATTTGGGTCGTAAACGGGTCAAGTGTTATTGGAACATGTTTGATATGTTAAATGAATGAATTCTGGAAAGTTTGGTGTAAAACGGAAGTCGTATGTAGTATTTGTCATGAATGGGTCAAAACGGGTTTTTAGTGTAAAACCCGTGATTTTGGAAGTACTATTCCGGGTGGTCAAACTTGAGATGTTTTTATATGAAAATGATTGTATTGATATACTAAAGGATTCTGGAAAGTTTCGTCCAGTTTCGAGTCCGGGAGGTCGGGTTTCTGAGCGGGCTTCGCGAAACTGAAAATTGGGACAGTAGGGTCTGTTCTGTGCAGATTTTGGGCTAGATACGGCGCATCTACTTTGTGAGATACGGCGTATCAGGTGATACGGCGCATCTCCAACAGTCCAGGTTTGGCAGTTTTCGAAAGGTCATATCTTTTGATCCGTAAGTCGTCACGGGTCGTGCCACCTATCGTTTTGAAGCTAATTGAATGTACTTTCATTTAAAAATAGTCTCAAGGGCTGGTTGTCTACTGATTTTTATAAATGGTCAAAGGAGTAGCAGAATGTCTATGAAAGTCAAGCGTCTCCGCGTATAAAGTTTTAAATTTTGGTCTAAGCGGGCACGGGGTGTTACACTTAATGCATTATATGATCAAAGGAACATTTTCTTAATAACTAGATTTTTTATAAAACATCAAAAACATTTTATATATTTTTGAAAAATATTTTTGGCATTAAATAAAAATGTTTAATCTTTTATAAAATTATGAATTCAAATTTTTAACCAAAATCAGTTAAAATGTTCCAGAAAAACCTTCCCCACAAAAAGGACAAAATTGGCCAACGTTCAGTAGGGGCGGCCCCCTTAATTTTACTAGGCGGCCCCCTTAATAATTAAGGGGACCGCCCCCTATTTAAGGGGACCGCCCCCGCTCCAGTAGGCTCCAGCTGTCCAGATTTTTCCCTATAAATACAAGCCTTCTCCTGGATTTTTTCTCAACCCTTTTGCACTAAAACTTTCTGTTGTAGATCTCATTTCATATCTTAAATAAACCTTTGATCATGTAATCTTAAGCATTGGTTTCCAAGTGATCCAAGCTTCCACCATCCAAGTGCAAAAGAAGAATACTTCTATCAATCAAGATTAGAAGTATTACAACTTAGTATCATTTTGTTACTTAAGTTGTGTGTTTAACAAAGTTTGTAAATCATTCATTCATTTGTATGTAAGGTGTGTGTTGTAGATTAGTGTTGTGTGTAAGTAGTGAAGATGTTGTATAAGTAGTTGTGGTATAGAAGTTGTGAGGTCAAAGTGTAGAAGTCGTGAACCCGTGGTGTAGAAGTTGTGAAGCCGTAGCTTAGAAGACGTGAAGTCCTAGTGTTGAAGTCGTGAAGCCGTAGCATAGAGGTTGTGTAGCGGTCGTGTTGAAGCCGTGAAGTCCTAGTCGTGAAGTTCTAGTGTTGAAGTCGTGAAGCCGTAGCATAGAGGTTGTGTAGCGGTCATGTTGAAGTCGTGAAGTCTTAGTCATGAAGACATAGTGTTGAAGTCGTGAAGCCGCATCATAGAGGTTGTGTAGCGGTCGTGTTGAAGTCGTGAAGAAGTCGTGAAGCAGTCGTGAAGCCGTTGTGAAGTAGTCGTGAATAAGTTGTGAAGAAGTTGTGTTGTGAAGTTGTGAGATTGGTTCTAGCTACGATTAGAACTCGACATTTAGCTTTGTGTCGTTAAACCCGTGTAAGCCAAAGTTGTGTACGGTTTTCTCCGCCATAAGGCAGCTTATTGAAGTTGTGAAGAAAACTCTCGAGCAAGGTGTGCTCGGGGAGTGGAGTAGGGCAAGGAAGGTGTCCTTGTAGCCGAACCACTATAAATCTCTCGTGTCTCGGTTAGATCTTTCCATACCTTATTTATTTCTTTACTTGCATCGTCATTACTTTCATGCACATAGGCTTATATAATTGCTAGTATTAATTAGAGGTTGACTTCACATAAAGATCAATTTGAAAATCCATTCAAGAAACCAAAACTTTTACAATCAATTTAAAAGAATACATATATAACTAATAATAAGGTTCAAGTTTTATTTTTCATACAAACCTGAATCTAAGTGTTTTAAAAATAATCAAAGGTTTTATAATAAATTAAAAATACATAAAACTATTCAACCCCCCCTTCTAGTTTTCCACAATGTCATCCTCCAACTACCCAAAATCAAAACCCTCAAGAGTTGCCAAAATCTCGGTGAGACCAATTTGGAGACGAAAACTTGACACATGCCATAACTCCAACTCCACATGTGATGTTGCTCAAAGTCAAGCTAAGCCTAAACCTCATACTCGCACTCCCACAAATACACCCTTATCACACCCATGTGAAGAACAAGAACAATCCCAAAACAATAACCCAAATCTCATTCACATCACCCCACATCTCCCTCAATCCATCAATGTACCATCATCACCCACTCATAACTACCCAAGCTCACAAGTGTCTCCACCACCAAGAGTGTCACCACCACTCCCTACCATCAACCATACTCCACCATCATCACCCACCAACGAACACTTGAAGTTCGTTGACGAACTCAAAGAAGCCCATGAGCTAAATGCTCTTCTTGCCATACATCTTGCTCAAAGCAATCTTGACCAACCTTCATCGAGTTTTCCACCATCACCACACAACAAGAGTCACATTGAGAAACATGTCAACAATTGTCCTTGTTGCATCTTTCTCCAACAACAAACCATTGCTCTAAATGAGCACTTCACATGGATTGAGTATCTTCTCACAAGATCTCATCCAACATCCACTCTTGAGCAACATCAAAACCTTCACCCATCATGGTCCGCTCCAAACTCACCACCTCCAAACTCTACACCTCAAATGTCTCCACCATCACCATCTCCAACCTCCACACACCCAAACATATACCTTCACTAATCCCATTTACTCATCCTCTCACTAGTTTTCATTTCAAAAACCACCTCCATCATCAAGCAAGTCAAATGGATTTCTTAGGCAAATTAGAATTCTCTAACAAATGTATGCTTTAAGCACTATGTATGTTGTAACAATGATTATATTTGTCACATAATCATTTTAAATTAATGAATGTTTGTTTCTTTCTTTCCTATATATGTTTGCTATGAATGTGTTGTTTCTTTTCTTGTTTAATTAAGATATATGCTTATGACATGCTTACAATATGATCTTAGTACTTTACATATAACCATTACTCTTTTTAATATGTTCTTGTTATTATTTAATCATTCTTAATATACATAATCCAAATGGAACTTGCTGCAAAAACACCCTAAAAATGACCTTTTTCTAGAAATTTTTCAAATTTGGTCGCCTGGGAAATCACCAGATAGGCGGCCCCCTTAATTCCTTAGGCGGTCCCCTTAATTTTAAGGGGGCCGCCCAGCAATTAAGGGGACCGGCCATCTGGACAGTAAATTTTGCAGTTTCCTTTTGCATCTTGTGACCACTTTTACCTAGCCCCAGCTACCATTACCCTTAATGCACGAACTGAACTTGGAACATTACCACAAAACCTTCACAATTTGCCTAAATCAACCACATTTTCACAATATAAATACCCTCCTTACAATTACCTTTCACTTCATCAACCATCACCTTCATCAAACACACATTTTCATCCACCATGTTGTCACCAAAAACCTCCATCTCTAAGACTCCAAGGAAGCAAAGACTTGTCATCATACCACCAAAACAACTCTTCATTGACCTCACCCAAGATGACATCAAAACTCCATCACCACCACCTCAAAATTCATTCCCAAGTGCACCTAATGCACCATCAAAAACACCCTCTACCCATGGAGCTTCATCTTCCTCCATTCCATCCACTTCATCTATCAATGACTACATCCACACTCACCTAATATCATCACCAAGAACATCATCACCACCATCCACTCAAGAACCTCCATCCACTCAACTTGCCATTTCCTTATCACCCATTACACCACTTGATTCTCATTTTTCACCTCCACCAAACCCACAACCATTTTTTCCCATACCTTGGCCACTACTTGAAACCCATGGTGACACTTGTCTTTGTTGCATCCATAACCGGACCATAATCTTTGGTCTTAGAGATGAGATATTCTATAGGTTTTCATCACTTGAAAACATACTTACCAACCAACCTCCACCACCACCACCACCATCCTCACCCACTACACAACCACCACCTCAATTGTCACCCAAGTAAGCACATGCAATGCTTACTCAATAATAAATTTTCCACCCATTTTGTAAGCAAGCTCCATGGAAGATTATGTTGTCTAGGATGATTATGTAGTTGGAATTATTAGCTAAGTAGGAATGCTTGTACTCATGTATGGTTGTGTAATTATACACAACATTTATTTTTATGAATGTCTTTATTTTTCATGCATGCTCATTATTTGTGCTATATATATGCTTGTGCTTCTAACATTTTTCTCGCAAGTGTTCCATAGCTCGTTTCCTTGGTGCTCCCAAACGAGGGGGAGTACACACCAAGGGGGAGTTATCGTCCCGACAAATTTCATTTCTTAAACTTGTCGGCATAACCTTTTTGATTCTACAAAAAGGGGGAGAAATAGATGTAAACTCACTAAATACTTGTCTAAAAACTAATTGTTAGATTTGATGAGTTTAGATTTTGTAATCATCAAAAAGGGGGAGATTGTTGATATAAATAATGCCTAAACACGTTATTAATATTTTTCGATATCTCGACGTTTTGATAATCACAAAATGTAAAATCATTAATCGGAAAATTATGACGTAAACAAGTATTTAGTTGTAAATATCTATTTCTACAACTCAAATCACTTAAGGTATGAATGAACTAATGCTTAATGCATTATATCATCAAATGAACATTTTCTTAATAACTAGATTTTTTAAAAAACATCAAAAACATTTTATATATTTTTGAAAAACATTTTTGGTATTAAATAAAAATGTTTAATCTTTTATAAAAATATGAATTCAAATTTTTAACCAAAATCAGTTAAAATGTTCCAGAAAAACCTTCCCCACAAAAGGACAAAATTGGCCAACGTTCAGTAGGGGCGGCCCCCTTAATTTTGCTAGGCGGCCCCCTTAATAATTAAGGGGACCGCCCCCTATTTAAGGGGACCGCCCCCGCTCCAGTAGGCCTCCAGCTGTCCCGTTTTTCTCCTATAAATACCAGTCTTCTCCTGGATTTTTACTCACCTTTTGCACCCCAAAACTTTCTGTTTTAAATCTTGTAAATACTTTCTAAAATCCTTTAATCATATAATCTTAAGCTTTGGTTTCCAAGTGATCCAAGCTTCCTTCTTTCAAGTGCAAAAGAAGAATACTTCTATCAATCAAGATTAGAAGTATTACAACTTAGTATCATCTTGTTACTTAAGTTGTTAGTTTAACAAAGTTTGTAAATCATTCATTCATTTGTGTGTAAGGTGTGTATAGAAGATTAGTGTTGTATGTAAGTAGTGAAGAAGTTGTATAAGTAGTTGTGGTATAGAAGTTGTGAAGACATAGTGTAGAAGTTGTGAAGTCGCGGAGTAGAAGTCGTGAACCCGTTGTGTAGAAGTTGTGAAGCCGTAGCTTTGAAGTCGTGAAGTCCTAGTGTTGAAGTTGTGAAGCCGTAGCTTTGAAGTCGTGAAGTCCTAGTGTTGAAGTCGTGAAGCCGTAGCATAGAGGTTGTGTAGCGGTCGTGTTGAAGCCTTGAAGTCCTAGTCGTGAAGTCCTAGTTTTGAAGTCGTGAAGCCGTAGCATAGAGGTTGTGTAGCGGTCGTGTTGAAGCCTTGAAGTCCTAGTCGTGAAGTCCTAGTGTTGAAGTCGTGAAGCCGTAGCATAGAGGTTGTGTAGAGGTCGTGTTGAAGCCTTGAAGTCCTAGTCGTGAAGTCCTAGTGTTGAAGTCGTGAAGCCGTAGCATAGAGGTTGTGTAGCGGTCGTGTTGAAGTCGTGAAGAAGTCGTGAAGCAGTCGTGAAGCCGTTGTGAAGTAGTCGTGAATAAGTCGTGAAGAAGTTGTGTTGTGAAGTTGTGAGATTGGTTCTAGCTACGATTAGAACTCGACATTTAGCTTTGTGTCGTTAAGCCGGTGTAATCCAAAGTCGTGTAAGGTTTTCTCCGCCATAAGGGAGCTTATTGAAGTTGTGAAGAAAACTCTCGAGCTCGGTGCTCGGGGAGTGGAGTAGGGAAAGGAAGGTGTCCTTGTAGCCGAACCACTATAAATCTCTCGTGTCTCGGTTAGATCTTTCCATACCTTATTTACTTCTTTACTTACATCGTTATTATATTCATACACATAGGATTATATAACTGCTAGTATTTATTAGAGTTCGACTTCACATAAAGATCAATTTGAAAATCCATTCAAGAAACCAAAACATTTACAATCAATTTAAAAGAATACATATATAACTAATAATAAGATTTAAGTCTTAACAAACTTGAATCTAAGTTTTTAAAAGTAAACAAAGATTTTATAATAAATTTAAAAGACGTAAAACTATTCAACCCCCCCTTCTAGTTTTCCACAGAAGGTATGGCAGCTAATTCCTAACTTAGCTTTTCCAAAACTCCATTCTCAACTAAGCTGTTTCTATCTGTTCACGAAATTTCTCAATGGTATCCTAAGTTGCTAACATCTTCCAGAATTCTTCTGCAATGTTCAAAAGGTTTCGATTCTCCATTTTGTTATCGGTCTTGCCCACTTGGTGATAGTTTTCAAAGCTTGCGGGATTTAAAGAGATATCCTCAATTTAGAACATCGTTGTCTCAACAAATATCAATCTCTCAGAAGGCACAAATGATCAACGAATTTCCTAACAAAGTGCAAAGATGATTTTCATGCTCTTCCTTGTTTCCGAACGTACTATTAAGTCATACAATGACCATTTGTCCAAGTACTCACGAGAAAAACATTATTTATCAAATTCACAAAACAGTCAGAGCTTTAGCTAATACTATTAGCGTCCCTAATCGTCATAGCAGTCGTTTACGAATACAGAAGGCGATTCTAAGAATAAAATTAATTCATCAGAAGGAAACTTCGCGCTCTGAAATTAAACAAACACGTAGTCGTTTCAGGGAGGACGAATATTGGCTCCTAACAGTAATACGGTTCAGCTATCTCCAGTCACCATCCTTCTTTATCGCGAACCAAACTAAAACACGCCCAGAATATACACTTAGGTAAACTCACTTCCTGGTCTTCGGTTGCTGCTCTTCCCGGTTGCTCAAATCAAATTATATGATCCCGGACACATCTGAAAGACACCTTCGTTTGGTGACTAGACAATCTCTCGCTATCAAGTCAAATCCTTCTTCACGCTCCGATGGAAAAAATTTTGGTGGTTCGACCAGGGATCATATTCAAGATTCAGGGTGCCAAATAACGTTCAAGATAAGGTTCATGTTCAGAAAACTCAAGGTGCCAAAGGGCTCTCAAGATAAGGTTCATTTATTGGTGTACGATATGGGTTCTAGGAAAACTTCATAACCGCGAAAGTAACACACGAGTCTCCAGAGTAATAGTGATAGCAAACGGTTTAACAACCGGTAATCATGGTAGAGAGTTCAAAATTGTTGCAACTGCCAAAGGTGAGACATAGAAAGGGAAATAGTCAATATTTGGATGCTCGATCAACCAATTCCTTGTCAGAATAAAATCGAAGTTAATTATCCAAAGAAAGACGGATCACAAATCAAATCTTTATCATTCAAAAGTGAGGGGGAAGATTTTTATACTTGTGGTTACACACCATAAGACCTCTCTTAGGAATAGAGATGGGTGAAACTGATGAGTGTCTAAATACTCATCATTTCTGTCACATTTTATCTGCAAAAACATTTAAAAACATGCAGATATGCTTCAAAATACTGAAAATATCATAAAATGTGTTTTTATATGACTCAGGAACAAAAAGATTGAAAACAAGTGAAAAACGAACAAAGTTTGCATAATTGTCACTTTCAGTCCCTGAAGTTTCACAAATTGGCAGATTTAGTCCCTGAAGGTTTAAAATGAAAGAAAAGTCAACTTTAGTCCTTGGGATATCAAACATATTCACTTTTAATCCCTGGATGAAAGTTTTCTAAAAATGACAACTTTTACCCCTCAAGTTTCAAAATTGGCAAATCTAGTCCTCGGGTTTTAAAAATTGTAATTTATCAAATAAAACCCTTGTGCTATTTATAATTGGCAAAATAGACCCTTTTGATAACTTTTGGGATATTACAGTTTCAACCCTTCATCTTTCATAAAATTACAAAATGGTCCTTGTGCTAAAACTAACCAACCGGACCCTAAACTAAAAATAAAACCCACTTATTAAAACTAAACCCAACCCAGTTATTATATACCCAAAGCCCAAGCCCAATCATAAACCAACCCGACCCAACCCTTTGCTAAATATCCCAGGGTCAAACTTCGGTTTGACTTCTCTTCTTCCTCACAACCCCGCCAAAACCACCATCACCCATAGTTTCCTGCAATACCACCCCCCTCCTATCCCACTTACCTAACAAAACAAGAAGCATTTAAAGCTTCTTCTCCACCTCCACAAAATGCATTAAATGCTAAAAACCTGCTCGAATCCACTATCTCTATTTTGGCGCCAATTTTCATTTGAACAGCTGAGATTGATTTGAAGCAATCCAAGGGTGCAGAAGAGTTCAAGGATGTCGGCTAGGGATTTCCCAGCATTATTTAGTATATATAGATCAATGTAATAGGAAATAAAGTAGTAGTTAATTTTTATTAAATCGTTTTTTACTTATTTGTCTTTCATTATTGTAATTTTCATTTCCAGTAATCAATATAAGCAATTTACAGTCATTTTGATCTTTTCAATACATCTTGCATTAATTTTCAGTTTTCTTTATCAATTTCAAGTTTTACTGTAATTCGTATTTAATTGTCTAAGTTATTAAGAACCAAACAAACACTCCAAACCTTTGCTATAAGCTTATATTAGCTTATCATAGCTTTTTATAAGCTTATATAGTGATCCATTGTTCTAAATTCAAGAAATCAAGAAAGTCAAGAAAATTCAACCATAAGCTCCAAAAAGCTATTCTGGGTGAAACAAGCTGTTCAAGAAGTTTTCTTGGGTTTTCTAGCTTGTGTGAACAAGCTAGGAAAAGTTCTGTCCTTGTTCTTTGTTCCAATAGCATATTAGTTGTAAGCTTGATTTATCAAATTTTACTTAACTTTGCAATTTACTGTTACACTGCTTATTGTTAGCTTATTTCATTAAGTTCTTGCTTATTTGTAGTTCTTAAGTGTATTTCATTAGTTAACTCAGTTTTTTATAGCTTTTGTATCATTTTCACTAAAAACACTAAAAAAGCCAAAAATAGCTAATATTAGTATATCTCATTAATCTGCTTATTTATAAGTTAAAAGTTGTTAATTAGTGCTTTAATAAGTTAGTTAACTCATTGGAATCAGTAAACATAAGCTTAATCTACCTGTGCTAGTTCAAAATCCCAACACAGTCCTATAAAGGAGTGTTTGGTTTTAAGCAGTCACTTGGTCAATAAGTTGTTTTACTGTGCATTTACCTATTGCCCAACTTTGTACTAGCCTAAATAAGCCATATTAAGCAGATTTCATGTCATTGTTAGCCTTATGGATAGATTTGGCCATTTTACATACCCTGTGATCACATCAGACCTCAGTAAGCTCAAATAAGCCAAAATAAGCTACAAGCTTATTTGACCTTTGTTTCTAGCATTTCTGTGGTCCATTTGATCCATTTAGAGAGTAAACAAAAGGTGGTTTAGTCTTGTTTAGCCTGCACTCCTCTGCACAACTCTGCACACAACAACTCAGTATACACTGAGTTGCTGTTGCTGCTGATCTTCACTCATTTGTGGCTTATATAGATAAGCTCAGGCCCTGCTTTTTGTGTTTTTCAATAGCTCATAGTACTAGCTCACTTTTGCCCCCATATTGTTCAACTTGTCTGCTTAATTCAACTGCTTAATTTGCCTTGCAATTTGGCCTGATTCCTGAGTTTCTGTCTAAAATTTGCAATTGCATAAGTGCTCATTTGCTTATTTTGTGGGATTATCTGTTTGAATTAAGTTGTTTTGTGCTTCTAGTAGGGTATTAAACCTGTCCTGAGCATTTGGTAGGCTTTTGTGCTTATTAGCTTATTTTTAGCTTATTAACTCAACTACTTATCTGTCCAACTGCTTATTTAGGTTCAGTAGACTTTTGATTTTAATTTTCCTAGCCTTTAAATATTATTTTAGACTTATCCTGATTTTTTCAGATTTTTCCTAAGTCATTTGATATTTTTAATCTTTTTAATTAGTTTCTAATAGTAATTAAATCATAATAAATAGAATAATAATCAGAAAAATATAATTTTAATTTTCATAATTTTCATTTATTAAATAGAATCCAGGAAAAATATAATCATATTTTTAGACCTTAAGAAAAACAAAATAGAAAATAAGTGATAGCTTCTATTTAATAGAATTTATCTTTTTTAAATTTTTAATTAAGTAATTTTCATTTTTATAATTTTCTTAGCTTCTTTTCATCTTATCATATTTTTAGAAAAAGTTTTAGAATTTTCTTTGTTTATTTAGTATTTATTATAATTTAAATTAGTTTTAAATAATTATTAAATAATAAATAATTAATAATAATTAAATAAAAAGTATAAAAAAATATAATTTTAATTTTAAAATAAGTTTTAACTAATTTTACATTTTTAGGTTTTAAATTTCATATATTTCAGTTTTTGTCCCATTTTAGATTTCCTGTTACGCATTTTCAGTTTATTTATATTCGCGTTTAATTTTATTGTGTATATTTATTTCTCATTTGTTATTTAGAATTATTAAAAAAGCAAAATCCATATCTTAATCATCAGTCACTCTAATCCTATCTTTTCACAGTTTGCCCATTCACACCTCGTTGGGAAACGATTCGGGTAATTACTTACCTGTCTTCACGCTACACACGAACGTGAGTTTTTGCAAGTATCCTTTTTCACAAAGGGGTAATTTGTAATTATTCACGCGTATCCGCTGTCTGCATTTATTTATAAGTGTATTCAGCACGGATCAAATTTTGGCGCCGCTGCCGGGGAGGTGTGTGCGACACTATTGTGTAGAGTTTTAGCGATTAGTGATTTGAGACCCTTCTTCCAGAAGTTCCTATTTCCCATAAACCATATAAAAAACAAAAATATTTTTCTTTTCTTTTCTATATATATTATCATATAAAAAATAAAAAAACACCAAAAACATTTTTCGTTTTCTTTGTTTAATAATAAATAATAAAATATTACCATCGAGAACCAAGACAGAGTACTACCTAACTGGGGGTACGACCATAATAAGTTCCCAAACATCCGATTTAAAACTTGCCTTTGTATCACTTGCGAATATCGGCTCACCTTTGATTGGTAAACAAACTATAACGGAGGTTTAAGGATAGTCTGACATTAAATTGTCGGACTGAAAGAAGCGGGTTTTTAAGGAGCATTAATTGCCCACCTTTGCTTCTCCGCCACTCTGTGCGTTTATCTTTTAGAGAGCTACCGTACGCTTGTTGATTATTGGTTTAAGTTCACTTGTGTTTTTTCTCGATCTTGATTTTAATTGAAAAATTTTGCTAAAAGTGCATGCGCACTCGTTCTTCTAGGTCATCAAGCCCTTTTCGTGAGCTTGGAAACATACCTCGAAGACGTCGTAGACGTTCTGCTCCATCAGTCGTACCTTAGATACGAACTGATCCCAAAACCCCTGACATCATGGCAGAAGACCGTCCTATGAATGAGCTTCTCCAAGCTCCCACCAATGGGTACGGAGATGCCATTGTTGTTCCAGCCATCGTGGCTGAGAATTTTGAGCTTAAGACTGGGTTGATAAACCTGGTAACCCAGCGGCAATTCTATGGTTTTGACAGGGACGATCCTCAAGATCACATTAGATGGTTCAATAAAATCACATCTACCATCAAATACAAAAGTGTCCCTGAGGAATCAATAAAACTTCTTCTTTTCTCGTTTTCCATCGATGGGGCAGCCCGGATTGGGCTTGACAAACAACCCCCTCGATCGATAACAACATGGGAAGATTTGGTTCAGAAATTCGTGAATGAATTCTTTCCTCCTTCTAAAACCACGTATCTCAAAAATGAAATCATGAAATTCTCTCAAAGGTTTGATGAACCATTTGGAGAGGCATGGGATCGTTTCAAAGAATTGCTCCGCAAATGTCCTCATCACGGTTTCACCGATTTGATGCAAATGGACACTTTCTACAATGGGTTAAACCCATCTGACCAAGATTCTCTTAATGCCTCAGCTGGAGGTAATTTTCTGAGCAAATCCACTAAGGAAGCCATTGCACTTATTGAAAATAAGTCAAAGGTCCGCACTGCACGAGCCAGACCATATAATTCTCAGGCTAGTGCTGGTCCTTCTACTTCATCTCCCGTGAGTCAGTCTAGTACTGATACTCAGCTTGCTGAACTCACGAAGGTTATTCAAGCTTTGGTTTTCTCCACACAAAAGAAAGAGTCCGCTCCGCAAACTTCTCACACTGCTGAAATCAAAAAGGTAGAAGTTTGTGTTACTTGTGGTGGTCCTCACGCTTACTACAATTGTACTGCCACCGATGGCAATGCATTTGAAGTCAAAGCTTTAGCCGGATCTTCCAATCAAGGAGGTGGCCAATAATCAACATGGACCACCCGGATTTCCTCCTCCTAACAATCCAAATAGGATTAATCCTAATCAGCAAAGAGGGCAAAACACGCAGAATCAATATCATGCCCCGAACAATCAATACCCACCCCAAAGGGGTAATCAAGGGTATTCAGCTCCTAATTCCCAAAGACCTCTCTCGAGTGAACTTGATAGCTACATCAAGGTTAATGAGACCAATATGAAGGCAATGCAAAATCAAATCTCTAATTTGAAGAATGAATTTCAGTCCTCAATACACAAGCAAGGAACTGAGCTTTCAAACAAAATCGATCATTCTCAAAGCGAAGTTAAAAATATGTTTGCCAGTCTCATGGACCATCTCAATCCACCTTCTACTTTGGGAGGTCTCCCAAGTAACACTGTTGTCAACCCAAGGGGTGAACTCAAAGCTGTCACTACACATAGTGGTAAAGCTCATGATGGACTCAAGGTGATAAAGGACCCGGTACTTCCCACTAACAATGGAAGTACTAAATACGTCCAACCTTCGGTCATCCAACCTTCGGTCATCCAAAATTCTACACCAACAATTGCTCCTCAACCGTCAAGAATAGATCCTACTCTATCACGATTTACGGTTAAAAGTTTGTCAAGCAAACGTAGTGAGCAAAGAACAGCCAGATATTATTCCGATATGCTCAATGCTGTTCCTGTCAGTGTACTTGATGACAGTGATGATGATGAAGATACCACTTTCGTCAAAGCTATCACCACTCGGAGTGGTGCTGCTTATGAGGGACCCTCTGGTCCTATTCCTCCTCCGTTGTTTGAAATGGAAAAAGAGACGGAGAATACAACGGACAAAGTGCAAATTCCAATCCCACAAAGTACAGCACAAGTCTATCCTCCGGTTGTCCCGAAAAATAAATCCAAACCAGGAGTTGTCTTTGAATCTGTTAAGACTCTTGAAGTCATTGCCCCTAAATCCAAACCTTACATTCCTTACCCATCGCGCTTAAATGAGCAAAAGCTCCGCGAAAAGGCTAGTCAACAAATGGACAAATTCTTTCAAATCTTTAAAGAATTACATTTTGACATAAGTTTTGCGGATGCTATCATTCTGATGCCCAAGTTTGCATCAACAATCAAACACTTGTTAAGCAACAAGGAAAAACTGATTGAAATGGCTAAAACTCCATTAAATGAGAACTGCTCAGCAGTTATCTTGAAAAAGCTTCCGGAGAAGCTTGGAGATCCTGGAAAGTTTCTTCTACCTTGTGTATTTCCGGGAATGGTTGAATGCTATGCCTTGGCCGATCTTGGTGCAAGCATCAACCTGATGCCTCATTCAGTATGGAAGAAACTTTCTCTTCCGGCTCTTACTCCTACATGCATGACTCTTGAGCTTGCAGATCGAACCATATCTCATGCATGCGGCATTGCCGAAGATGTGTTTGTGAAAGTAGGTAAGTTCCATTTTCCAGCTGACTTTGTGGTTGTTGAATTCGACGCAGATCAAAAGGTTCCTCTCATTCTTGGAAGAGGATTCCTAAAAATGGGCCATGCTCTTATTGATGTATTTAAGCATGAGATCACCTTGCGTGTGGATAAGGAAGCTGTTACCTTTAACCATGATCAAACTTCGAGGTACTCCTCAAATTATAATTCTGCATCGGTTAACCGAATCGATGTCATTGATGTTGCTTCAAAGGAGTACTCTCAAGAAAGTCTTGGTTATTTTCATAATTCTGTGAGTGGTAATCCCACCACATCTTCTCTACCTATCATTTCCGACTCTTCCCCTTCTTTCACTCCGTTTGAGGGAAGTGATTCCAATTTGGAAGAGATCGAGGCTTTTCTCAAGTGTGATTCATTTCTAGAAGGAATTGATAACGCTGAGATTGATCTGGAGGGAGATATTCTTTCTCTTGAGAAATTGTTGAATCAAGGCAATTCTCCTCCTCTCCCTCCCGTTGAACTTCATAAAAAGGAAATCAAGTCAGTTGAGAAAACTGATAAATTTCCGGAGATCAAGTTTAAGGACTTGCCTCCTCCACTTGAATATGCAATTCTTGAGGAGGAAGTTCTTATCTTAATTGCTGTTCAGATCTCTCTTCTTCCCTTCACCTACCCGGTGATTTCCCCTATCTTTCACTCATTCGGGAGTGAGGATATTACCTTTGACCCCGGCATTGTCCATCTAACATTGGTTTAAATGCCGGATTTATCTCATCGGTGTGGAACTTTCTTATGCTCAATTGGTTATCCAAGCATCTTGAATGAAAGTCCGATGGAGATGGTTTCTTCCACTTACTTCCCCATGAACAAATGAATTCGGGGTCGAGTCAAGCTAGCGACTCGGTTAATAAAAACAGTAGTAAAACATGGGTTTTCACCCATGTCTCACCTAAGTGTGGGGGAGATGCCCCACATGTTGTATATATGTACAGTCAAAAAAAATGGCTATTAGTATTTCCTTTTTACGTTCTAAGTGTTGGTTTAACAGCCGGTACTTTGAATATTGAGGGCAATATTCAGTTCTAAGTGTGGGGGGGAATTCTAGCGAATTTGATCAAATGTACCATCTAGTACCCCCATTTTAGCCAAAATTTTAAAATTTTTTCTCACTTAGAACGCAATAAATGGTTATCAGTCCGCCATGTCTAACCCACATAAGGATTGGCTAATCCGAGAGCAAACGGCTCTTGGTAAAGATATATCAAATCCGTTTATGGCTTACAATTTGCCTAAAATTGTATGGTATTCGACTCACCATATCCTTGTAAGTGAAGAGTTGGCTAGCCCGCAAGGTTATGGCTTGTGGTTAAGGCAGTAGAAAAACCATGATTGGTAATCAGCTCACCAAAGATAATAACTGTATTTTATCTAAGAGTTGGCTAGTCCAGAAGCAAACGGCTTTTGGTAAAGACAAATCAAAACCGTTGATAGCTGATGGTTTGCTCAAAATCATTTGGTTATCATTGTACCAAAGTATCACATACTAAAACATTGGCTACTCCAGAAGTAATGGCTTTTGGTAAAGAGAAAAATCCATTAAAACTTCATAAATGATTGCTAGGGACTAGCAATAGTTTAGTGTGGGGGATTGATGAGTGTCTAAATACTCATCATTTCTGTCACATTTTATCTGCAAAAACATTTAAAAACATGCAGATATGCTTCAAAATACTGAAAATATCATAAAATGTGTTTTTATATGACTCAGGAACAAAAAGATTGAAAACAAGTGAAAAACGAACAAAGTTTGCATAATTGTCACTTTCAGTCCCTGGAGTTTCACAAATTGGCAGATTTAGTCCCTGAAGGTTTAAAATGAAAGAAAAGTCAACTTTAGTCCTTGGGATATCAAACATATTCACTTTTAATCCCTGGATGAAAGTTTTCTAAAAATGACAACTTTTACCCCTCAAGTTTCAAAATTGGCAAATCTAGTCCTCGGGTTTTAAAAATTATAATTTATCAAATAAAACCCTTGTGCTATTTATAATTGGCAAAATAGACCCTTTTGATAACTTTTGGGATATTACAGTTTCAACCCTTCATCTTTCATAAAATTACAAAATGGTCCTTGTGCTAAAACTAACCAACCGGACCCTAAACTAAAAATAAAACCCACTTATTAAAACTAAACACAACCCAGTTATTATATACCCAAAGCCCAAGCCCAATCATAAACCAACCCGACCCAACCCTTTGCTAAATATCCCAGGGTCAAACTTCGGTTTGACTTCTCTTCTTCCTCACAACCCCGCCAAAACCACCATCACCCATAGTTTCCTGCAATACCAACCCCCCCCCCCTCCTATCCCACTTACCTAACAAAACAAGAAGCATTTAAAGCTTCTTCTCCACCTCCACAAAATGCATTAAATGCTAAAAACCTGCTCGAACCCACTATCTCAATTTTGGCGCCAATTTTCATTTGAACAGCTGAGATTGATTTGAAGCAATCCAAGGGTGCAGAAGAGTTCAAGGATGTCGGCTAGGGATTTCCCAGCATTATTTAGTATATATAGATCAATGTAATAGGAAATAAAGTAGTAGTTAATTTTTATTAAATCGTTTTTTACTTATTTGTCTTTCATTATTGTAATTTTCATTTCCAGTAATCAATATAAGCAATTTACAGTCATTTTGATCTTTTCAATACATCTTGAATTAATTTTCAGTTTTCTTTATCAATTTCAATTTTTACTGTAATTCGTATTTAATTGTCTAAGTTATTAAGAACCAAACAAACACTCCAAACCTTTGCTATAAGCTTATATTAGCTTATCATAGCTTTTTATAAGCTTATATAGTGATCCATTGTTCTAAATTCAAGAAATCAAGAAAGTCAAGAAAAGTCAACCATAAGCTCCAAAAAGCTATTCTGGGTGAAACAAGCTGTTCAAGAAGTTTTCTTGGGTTTTCTAGCTTGTGTGAACAAGCTAGGAAAAGTTCTGTCCTTGTTCTTTGTTCCAATAGCATATTAGTTGTAAGCTTGATTTATCAAATTTTACTTAACTTTGCAATTTACTGTTACACTGCTTATTGTTAGCTTATTTCATTAAGTTCTTGCTTATTTGTAGTTCTTAAGTGTATTTCATTAGTTAACTCAGTTTTTTATAGCTTTTGTATCATTTTCACTAAAAACACTAAAAAAGTCAAAAATAGCTAATATTAGTATATCTCATTAATCTGCTTATTTATAAGTTAAAAGTTGTTAATTAGTGCTTTAATAAGTTAGTTAACTCATTGGAATCAGTAAACATAAGCTTAATCTACCTGTGCTAGTTCAAAATCCCAACACAGTCCTATAAAGGAGTGTTTGGTTTTAAGCAGTCACTTGGTCAATAAGTTGTTTTACTGTGCATTTACCTATTGCCCAACTTTGTACTAGCCTAAATAAGCCATATTAAACAGATTTCATGTCATTGTTAGCTTTATGGATAGATTTGGCCATTTTACATACCCTGTGATCACATCAGACCTCAGTAAGCTCAAATAAGCCAAAATAAGCTACAAGCTTATTTGACCTTTGTTTCTAGCATTTCTGTGGTCCATTTGATTCATTTAGAGAGTAAACAAAAGGTGGTTTAGTCTTGTTTAGCCTGCACTCTTCTGCACAACTCTGTGCAAAGCAACTCAGTATACACTGAGTTGCTGTTGCTGCTGATCTTCACTCATTTGTGGCTTATATAGATAAGCTCAGGCCGTGATTTTTGTGTTTTTCAATAGCTCATAGTACTAGCTCACTTTTGCCCCCATATTGTTCAACTTGTCTGCTTAATTCAACTGCTTAATTTGCCTTGCAATTTGGCCTGATTCCTGAGTTTCTGTCTAAAATTTGCAATTGCATAAGTGCTTATTTGCTTATTTTGTGGGATTATCTGTTTGAATTAAGTTGTATTGTGCTTCTAGTAGGGTATTAAACCTGTCCTGAGCATTTGGTAGGCTTTTGTGCTTATTAGCTTATTTTTAGCTTATTAACTCAACTACTTATCTGTCCAACTGCTTATTTAGGTTCAGTAGACTTTTGATTTTAATTTTCCTAGCTTTTAAATATTATTTTAGACTTATCCTGATTTTTTCAGATTTTTCCTAAGTCATTTGATATTTTTAATCTTTTTAATTAGTTTCTAATAGTAATTAAATCATAATAAATAGAATAATAATCAGAAAAATATAATTTTAATTTTCATAATTTTCTTTTATTAAATAGAATCCAGGAAAAATATAATCATACTTTTAGACCTTAAGAAAAATAAAATAGAAAATAAGTGATAGCTTCTATTTAATAGAATTTATCTTTTTAAATTTTTAATTAAGTAATTTTCATTTTCATAATTTTCTTAGCTTCTTTTCATCTTATCATATTTTCAGAAAAATTTCTAGCATTTTCTTTGTTTATTTAGTATTTATTATAATTTAAATTAGTTTTAAATAATTATTAAATAATAAATAATTAATAATAATTGAATAAAAAGTATAAAAAAATATAATTTTAATTTTAAAATAAGTTTTAAGTAATTTTACATTTTTAGGTTTTAAATTTCATATATTTCAGTTTTTGTCCCATTTTAGATTTCCTGTTACGCATTTTCAGTTTATTTATATTCGCGTTTAATTTTATCGTGTATATTTATTTCTCATTTGTTATTTAGAATTATTAAAAAAGCAAAATCCATATCTTAATCATCAGTCACTCTAATCCTAACTTTTCACAGTTTGCCCATTCACACCTCGTTGGGAAACGATTCGGGTAATACTGACCTGTCTTCACACTACACACGAACGTGAGTTTTTGCAAGTATCCTTTTTCACAAAGGGGTAATTTGTAATTATTCACGCGTATCCGCTGTCTGCATTTATTTATAAGTGTATTCAGCACGGATCAGAAACGAAATCAAATAGTGTCGGAAGATTTATAGATACTTATCAAAAGCAAGAGACAAAAAGAGGATACATTAAGTACGTCATCGCCATGGAGATTCTCAGAATGACCGAAGAGGCATCAAAATGATTGACGAAAGGATCAGAGGTCAAAGTCAAAATCCGAAGATAAGGATCGAATAGTGTCAGGCAATTATTGTGCAATTCTCAATGTCTTCTAGATTTAAATAGGTTTCAAAACCTAGGTGGTGCAAAGCATAAGCTTTCGATTTTCAAAAATGATATCAATAGGATCTAACCAAAAGCAAGGCACGAATCAGAGTGATGCGGAAGCAATGATACCCAAACAAACGCCTTATAGCCTACCCATTCCTCACTGGTCAAAACTTACGTTCCTATAGGGAAATCTTAAAGCAGATTTTTCAAAGGTTGTCTTACGAGCGCCTACAGGGAAAAACTTAGTGGTCCTAACTTACACAGGCCAAGGGTAAATGTATTACGAATCGCAGCCTGTCTCTCTGATACCATAATTGTAACACCCCAACCTGGCAAGGGTAGAAGTATCACATTAATGGTTTCATATCAGATCAAAACACAGCATACATTCAATAGTAATACAAGGATTCTCAAAGGTTACAAATGAAATACTGAATACACAAGGCTACAAAGGAACAAAAGCTAAATACTAAGTCCGCAAATGCAAATCCTTCTAATAACTTCTACTTCAGAATAACTATCAAGGTCTTCTAAGTCCAAAAGTCTCTTCACTCATACCCAGCTTCCAACTAAAACCTGCCGCGGGAAAAGAAACGCGGCTGAACTTAAAAAGCCCAGTGAACAGATATATAATAAACAGAAATGAATGCAAATGAAACGAACATGTATGGTTTAGTGCATTGGGATATATAAGTCATAGGAAAAGAATATAAATGTAGGATATACCCATCTTGATTGTGTGGATGATTCGGGTGGTCTTGGGTTATGGAAGATTAGATCCATGGTTTGAGTTAGTGAGATGTTAGAGAGAAGGTAGAGAGATGGAAGGGAAAACTTGTGTGTATTAGATTAGTAGGTGAAAAATGTGACAAGAGTTCCAGCCCTTCCCAAGTGTGGGAAGGGGCTTATATACTACTACATATTGGTGCCCCTAGTGGGCTGTGGAGTGAGCTGACAGTGGGGAAAGCCCCGACCCACTCCACAAATATAAATACGACTAAGTTAATACTAATATTACTAATAATACTAAACGAATATATATAAGCCTACGAGCTATATAAATGCTAATTAGATACTCGGGGTGACCGAGCCTTCATCTGAATATTTATATTCCTAACAATCTCCCCCTAAGGGAGGTCACCCCGGAAATAATAATTTGAATTCTAGCATTCTTTCTTCTGAACTTGTCTTTATAGCTCGTAGTCTTTGATTCTTCAACGTCTTTGATCATTGTGCTTTCAGCAGTGACCTTTTGATGACTTATCCTTGTCTTGGATGATTTTGAGTATTCTTCAAAACTATCATCCAACATGTATCTTCAAGCCATCTTTCAGTAGTATGTCTCCACGTGATGTGATAATCTTCGAGCCGACATGCTCACACTATTTGGTGTCATGATCTTTAGCATCAGAGTTTGCAGAAGCCGTGTTAAAGGTCTTTTAGGTTGATCATGACTTTGTTGAGTTACAATGATGATGTAGTGTGAGCATGTGGTGCTGGATTGGCATCTTTTCTGTAATCTGCTACAACCGCAATCAGCTGCAACTTCAATTAGCTACAACCGCAAACAGCTGCAACAGCAATCAGCTACAATCGCCAGATGTTCCTGCATACGACAGTTAGCAATAAAACGTCCGGTACTTACAGGTTCGGACTTTGAGATTGTTAACAGCATAGTGTGAAAACTCTCTCTAATCCTTACCAAGACCGTTCCTAATCGAAAACCCACAGAGGGCTTTTTAGAATCGAACCGTAGCACATCAACGATTAGGTGAGTCGCTGGAGATCACTCCACGACTGTAGACCGTTAGAAACCGCCGCGACCACTAAGCGTAATCCATAAAGAACTACCGAAGTGACCTGCTTTCAGGGCTGCTTGATGTTGACCCTGGCAGGAATTTCCATTCAATCATTGAGAATTACATATGTAAATTCCCTCATAAATGTTCTGGCAGATTGCTAAGATCTGCGTAGGACTCTTAAATTTACAACTGGTGTCCTTAATGTTGAACAACCAGTGTAGAAGTAGCATGTGTTCCTATGAGATCTTATTATGCATCTCGTGGCTCTAGACTCGATAGTGCGTTTTGATTTAGTGAGCGAAGGCTGGAGAGGACTGCCACCTTTTCAATATCATCCAACTCGGAGTGAGAGAGACGATAGGAATGTATTGAACTCCGTGACAATTGAAACAAGAATCCTTTGAGGGACCTTGAGTGGCTAGGGAGGGTTGTGCAGCGTATCACTGGGTCCATGATACTTTGTCTTCAATGCCAGCAATCAACTATGTGATTCTGACAGCATATGTATTGACCCGGTTTCTGCCTAAGTTGTAAGGAGGGCTATTTCTTTTCACCCTTTATCTATACAATTCTTTTTCATTCTTCAACCCCTTCAGTGCTTACCGAGACTTCATTACTAGTACCTTGTTGGGTTTGTTCCAGTACTAGCTCCATCTCAGTCGGAACTCTTCCCTTAATCACACTTTTCTCCTTTTTAATCATACCTAAGGACTTCTACACTAACTAGTGGATTGTCCCTGGGTAGATCCCTCCGGCTCTGGCGGGATCTTGGGAACTTGAGCCTAACCTAACCATCCTTATAACTCCATGCATTAATTAAAATGGTCGGTCTTTGGTGTACTTCCACGATTTCCATAAACCAAATCTTTGAAAAATCTCTCAAAGTGTTCATGATTCTGAAACACATTTTTGCAAACACTTGAGAGTTTTATATTTTTCAAATGCTCCCCCTCAACATGTGCTCGAGTGATATTTTTATAAATTTGCACATGTTAGGTAGAGCTCGCACTTTTTGAATTGATCCACTTTCAGTGAACATGACCGATTCGAGACACGCTTACATCACTGGTTAGACCAGCTTGAAATTATTACCCGTCCTGGTCAAGTCCATAGAAAGTTTCTCGAAACGGTACACTCTACTCAGACACATCCTTTTCGAGACACGCTTACATCACTAGTTAGACTAGCTTGAAATTATTACCCGGCCAGGATATGTCCTTTCGATTCATGACAGTATATGTTTCGTCAATTCATTTGTTAAGTCTGAGTCACGATCTCATTTTATGCCAAATTCTTTGCTCCCCCTCAATAAGTGCATTGGTATACAAAAGAGTTTAGCACTTACGGGAGAGCTTACTTTCACATCCAAAACATTTTGCTCCCCCTCAATATGTGCATAGATAAACAAAATGGTTTAACACATACGGGAGAGCTTACACTTAAATCCAAAACATCACATTTTCATCAGGTTTCATATTTAAATCACATTCTCTCCCCGATCAAAAATTTCAAACCTTTTGAGATTTGTGATCCCAATTGATTTAAATAATTTAGAAAACATGGAGAAAAATGTGGTCAGGTTTAACATGTTCTGATGATGAAACATACTTTGCTCCCCCTTAATCTAAGAGGGAGATTCACTGCTCATTTTGCACAAGATAACTATTATGACACAAATGATATTGACCTTTTGCGCAGATGATGTGATCATCCGCTTTTCTGAAGGAGTCATTGGTCAACATCGATTATCCATCCACCAACAAGAACGTCCAAGAATTGTAGATCCCCACTTGGCGAGATCGGAACAAATATTGCTTTGTTTCACTGAAGGTGGTGGTGGTGATGACGGTGTTGTTGTTGTCGCCGATGTTGTTGTCGTGGTGAATTCCGAGCCAATCAATAGAGTTTGAACGTCTGATCAAATGGTTAGAATGAGAACTGGTACATTCATTTTGGCTATGGAATCTGCATAAGAATATCAACACAGATATACATACATACAGATACACTATTCCTTAATAGCTACCCTTCAGCAGCTTGCCACATTATAATACCAAGTTCATCTTATAATCAAACCCCAATCAGGAACTACGTCAAACCACTATCTAGCATGAAGAGCAAATAGCAATCATGAACATGGCAATTCACACAGATTTCAATATTTAATTCAGGATCTTAGGAACATGATTCTAACATAATAGCAATCTACCTAAGCGAATCCTGAGAACATATTCACAATATCAACAACAATTAAGCAGCAGAGACAAACAACATTTGAAACTCATTCACTTAGTTCATACAAATGTCAGTGGAGCATTCAAGAACATCAAACACATCGGGTTTTCTAACTTCTTTTAGATTTTGAGTTTTAATGTATCTAGGGGATTAAACGAGGATTCCAAAGAGATACAAATGAACCTTCTAGTTATATGAAGCTAGGATACTACAAGCAAATTGCACATAATGTCCTAAACTTTCTAGCAACTAACACACTTGGTCATTTGATATATTTAAGCAATATCCTCTTCAACTAATACCCCATTAACTGCAAAACCTTTTCTAAGAGTCATGAATTAATCAAGAAACCCGTTTGATGATATAAAATTTGAATTCACTCTCCCCCTCAATCAATTACCCGTATTCTAGTTGAGCCTCAACTAAAATCAAGCTTAACCCCACAACTCATCAAACAAGAACTGTCATGAGGTTTTGTAGTCGTTGATTGAGTGACAAATTTTATGCATAATCCAAGTATAAAAGAATTTCAGGTAACACATAATCACCAAGTGTCTCACAAATAATTTTCAGAAGAATCATTGAATGAAAACTATTTGTTATACTAAGAAGATTTCTCTTCTTTTACAAGAAATGATGCACTGAAATGTACATCAAGTCAGGGATGCACGGATATGAAGTAATCCATGCCCGGGTGAACATCACCCAGTGAGAGGAACAACCGTCTTTTTGGCGACGTGCTTTCCCCATTTTGAAGCGCGGGTTGCTATCTAAAGTAATAGCAAGCCATTTAGACATGTTTTAACAATCCATTTTAACTTCTGCTCGAGCTTCATTTAAAGACCCGTGCCATTATTGAATGACATTTCTAAGTCCGTAAATGTTATCGATAAACAGAAGACATGCCTAGGTGAAACTATTTTTGGTATTTTCTATTTTTCAATTTTTATGGTTTTTCTGGATTTAAGATTCTCTATTTACAAATGCAGGTTTTCTATATATCTATTTACAAGATGGTATAAAATATGAATAAGTATATATGTACAAGGATACGAACCAGAAACCATTACTCCTCAGCATTCTGAATCTTCACCGCATTCATCACTTGACTTGCTGAAGAGCAATGTGAGCACTTTCAATCAGGGAATGATTCTGGCTTTTCACTCTCCCCTAATTAGTGCTCTCCCCCAATCTGACAACCTTTCTGATGAACACCCATAATAGGAAGAAGACTTTGGATGAGCGCCCATAATATGAAGAAGTCTTTTGATAACCAAATGCATGCCGTCTTTAGTCTTCTAACACTCCCGTCCTTGAGTAACACCGTCAAAAACCTTAGGCATCTTTTCGATACTTTAAGTTGAGCCTCAACTGAAATCTAGCTTAACCCCACAACTCATCAAACAAGAACTGTCATGAGGTTAAGCTAAACCACAAATTTAAGCCCAGTAACAACTTGATTTCAGCTTAACCTCACAACTCATCAAACAAGAACTGTCATGAGATTAGGTTAAAATCAAGTTGGACCTAACCTTAAACTACAGAACAACTTGAACCTAACTTAACTCCACAACTCATCAAACAAGAACTGTCATGGGATTAAGTTAAATATCAAGTTGTAAGAAAAGAACCTAACATTTTTGAATGTAGAGAAGACTGTAGACTCGACCTTCTTCAAGATTGCCCAATGTGGAGGAACAGAATACCAATCATCTTCATCTCACCAAATGCCTTCCAGTAATCTTACAAGTAACCCATCAGCCCGCAGCATACACATGAGATGATAACACCCAACAGAGAATGAAGAGTAGACTGACGACTCGACCTTCTTCAGTCTAAGTATAACACCAAAGTAACAAGTTGAACCACTGATCATCTATAGTATGTATCCATCCTTGGATATTAAGCCCTGATCACGTGAACCTGTTGTGCGTCCTTGATGTACACATTCTCTCTCCCCTGATGGTTACGATTAATCAGCCCATGACGTAACAGTGAAACGTTAATACCAAGGTAACAAGTTGAACCACTGATCATCTCTGCGGTTATCAACACCGGAATAAATGATTAAGCCCGATCACGTGAACCTGCTGTGCGTCCTTGGTGTACACATTTCTCTCCCCCATGATGGTTACGATTAATCGGAATCATCATCATGATGTGTACATGTAGCCTAATGAAGTGTACATGAAGCATTGACTAGAAACCCATTGTTGCTGATTGTTCCAACCCGTGAGACTATGTCGATTAGCATTCCATGACCATGTTCTTCAACACCTTGATAGAAGGAAGAAGTAGTGTTGGAGAGACATGGTTTGCACGACTCCTGAACTGACGTATTCAGGAGTCGTATGACCATTTCTCAATCATCAACCAACATGTAGATTAATATTCACCCTTTCCCCCCTCAAAAATTGCATATGCCTGGCAACTGCAATTTTTGATGATTGAACTTGTGAATATGAATACCATCAACGGTAAGTGGCTCCGCTTGACGGTTCTTGAAGACTAACACGTTGTTTATTCACCCTTTCCCCCCCTCAAAAATTGCATATGCCTGTCAACTGCAATTTTTGGTTGAATACGTGAATAAAAATATACTCCAATATGCGCCGATCCACTTGATGACTGAATAAGCACGGAAAGAGCGTAAAACTTGTTGATGAGAATGGCCATAAATAAGAAGATTCCTCTTCTTTTGAAGATAAAGTGCACTCAAGCGTACACTTTTCTTTTCTTTAAAGAACGAGGCCTGAACTGATGTATTCAGACGTCATCTGATGAAGAACGAGGCCTGCACTGAAGTGTACAGACATCATTACTCTCTCTTTACTTCATCTCTCATCTAACTCATTACCAACCCCATTATCATTCTGTCGGCTTGATGTCGTGACCACTGATGGAGAAAACCCAATATGATGAACTTGATACTGAAGTAATATAACCCGAACTTGTGACTTAAACTTGTACTAATGCGTGACAAAGAGCGGTGTAGAGACTTCGTGCAACATCGAATCCCTAAGTACTCTATACTCTTCAACCAACCAACCATCAAGTATAAGACGTACATCACCTCTTGGATATCCACAACTTCGTGTGACACTGAGCACTACAACGTGACTCCTTAAAGTGATAGTTATTTTGTAATATAGAGAAAGACAAAATAACTAGATATCCAAGTCCTCGTCATTGTAAATGTTGAAAGCTCGAACAAGGATCTCGAAGAATCTTCATCCAACCTCCCCGATATCTTCAGATACTAAGTACACTCACCCATGAAATTTCACTTCAGCCTCAAATAAATAATGCTGAACTAACCCCGTAGTCACATCTTGTCGATTAAATGCCTCGATCCAGCCATTTGTGATGTTATAGCTGAACTTTGATAATGGTTTTAACCCGATCATGGTCAAGAGCGCATAGCCCATCATCACGGGATTTTACAAATCTATGATTTAAACCGAGAAAATAAGTTCTTTCGCGGGATTTTACAAAACCAAGAAGAAACCGTGAGACAGTGACAGATTGAATGTGGCATGACTGATTTGGTTTTGGTGAACATCAGTTTGGGTTAAGAATATCTTGTGAGAATTACAGTTCACATCACAACTTTTAAAACCTTTGTCCAACTAACCAACCTTGTACACAGATTAGTGACCACTTGATGAAGGAAACCCGATATACCAATACTGAAAACTGAAGTAGAAGTCCCCAAATTTGTTACTTAAGCTTGCACTAATGTTAGAAGAACGGTGTAGAGATTTAATGCTCCAAGCAAATCTCTAAGAGCTCAATACCCAACCAAAGTATGAGACATTAACACCTCTTGCGATTATCGACATCGTCAATGACGTGTGACACTGAGTACTCCAATAACTCTTAAGTGATAGTTACCCCGACTGCTGGTAACTAGATAACCCAAGTCTTCAGCTTAAATTTTGAGCACGAGCAAGTTATCATTGAAGGTCATGCATCCAACCAACCCCGACTTCAAGATAAAATAAGTAGACGCCTTCGTGAAATTCAGCTTCAATTTCAAATAAGGAATACCAAATGAACTTCGTGATCATCTTGTGCTGTTGACTAGCCAAAAGGAGAAGAAACATGCGTTAATTCTCCCCCTCAAAAAGGACATGAAATGACCTTTTTGCCAAAGCTGAGAGTCCGTGATGTTTGTGAATTTGTCAGGCACAATACATGGAAAGAGACAAATAAAACTACTGCAACGAAGATGGTGATTAAGACTCTCTTGAAGTAACCCCTTACTTTTCTCCTCGTCAATTGTTTAGCAGATTAATAAATTCCCTGAAGCTCATAATATGCCAAAACCGCTTGATGAAATGCATATGACTTTAAAGTGAGTAAAAGGTTAAAACATGTCTCCAAACAAATCACCTCTTGTCTTTAAGCCTGACTACCTCTTGAGAAGATCTTGAACAACAATCCCATTAGAAGCTTGAGAAACAACAATCACTTGATGAAGCTTGATAAAGAACAAGTCCGCGACTTAAACTTGCACTAAATTATGATTTAGAACCTATATTGAGCACAACAACGTAACTCCTTTAAATATAGGTAGTGATATATACCCAACCTTCCATCCTTAATTGTATATATCCACTTCGTGAACATCCAAGTCTAATCACCTTAAATTGCAAATTGTGATTTAGAACATATATTGAGCACAACAATGTAACTCCTTTAAATATAGGTAGTGATATATACCCAACCTTCCATCCTTTATTGTATATATCCACTTCTTGAACATCCAGGTCTAATCACCTTAAATACGCTTGAGCAAGGGTCATCAAACATCGTGCATCCATCCACCCCGAGATGTTTGTGACACTAAGTACACCAACCCGTGAATTAACAAACCAACCAAGTTATCATAATTTCCCAATTCCTGCTGATCTTGAAGCACAAACTTATCCGGAAAAAATAGTCAAACCCCGTAAGTTTTATTTTGTCTAAATCCAAGTCCCGACCACTTGTCCAAAATTAATTTCACGGGATTTTACACCTCTTGTGATTTAAACCGAGAAATCGAATCTTTCGCGGGATTTTCTAAAATCAAAAAGAGAAACCGTGAAATCAACAAGAGCAACCAAGAGTGAAGTGCAACACTAATCTTTAAAATTCAAGTCAAAGACGTCAAATCACAACTTGATCAGATCGCAACTCGTCAAGTCACAGGTTGTCAACTTGCAACAAGTCAGATTGCAATCAACCAAATCACAATTAGTCAAATCGCAAGTGTCAACTCGCAATGTCATATTGCAACTGGTCAGATTGCAATCAGTCAAGTTGTAATAAGTCAAAACGCAACTTAACAAATCGCAATTTAAACAAATTATTATTTGTCAGCTATAACTCAAATTGCAAAGATTAAATTGCAGGCTCACTCAAGTCGTAGGCACCAATAGGACAATGCTGCCAGATCCACAGTTCAGAAATCACATCGACATTCTTAAACCCACATGCTAGCCGTGACGTGTGTGTCCTTGTGAGATTTAGCAGATCCTAACATACCACTCTCATTTCCCAAATAATAAAGTCTAGCAAAACTTTTTATATCCCAAAAGGAATCCGGTAAATGCATTACTAGTGTGTCATGATTATGGTAACAAATATTAAGCCCAAGTCCAATCCTCCAAATTATAAAACTCGATCCATCAGTTTGTCCCAAATCCAATCAAGGATACCCAACCCGGTATTAATATTGAGAAGCCCTAAACACACGGGTATTTAACACACACTCATAACACAAATCCTAACCCTAACTATTAACTAATCCGCCCCCATTCTCATCCTCCTATCTCATCAAACGCAGCAGCCACCAAATCACTACACAACACAAATCTAATCTCATATCTCATATCCACATAACCAAAAATGCGGACATCAAGAACTTTTGACATAAGGTAAGTTGTCCTTGATATCTTGTGCATACCGAATCAAAAGAAACGGATATAATTCCCGTGTTATGTCCCGTTCTTTTAATCTTCGGATATTGAATACACGATCTATGATGAATATTTCTATGGTTTATGTCTTCGGACGAGTCTTTGAGTACCAAAAAAAAGAGATAAAATGAGATCCTTTTGTAATGTTTTTGTGTTTGTAGTTATAACCGAATCAAAAAAGAAGATTAAAGCATTTGATTGTTTTGATTTTTCTTTTAATTGTTCGGATATTAAAACGAAGCTAGCTTGACAGTGGATCAATGAAGATGTTTCATTCATTTGTGATGAGGTCTTTAAAGATCTATGGTTTTAGTTGAACCACACGAATGAAAGGAACGACTGAGATCATTTTCCGTTTTAATTTTCATTTTACTGTAGACGTGTGTTGGGAATAGATGTGAGTTCATGGGATGATATTGGTATTGATGTTGTAACGACATGGGGTTAATTAGATTGTTGTTATTAATTTGGTTGGCTCGGCTGTGATCAAATGGGTTGTTGCTGGCTTGGATTAAGACTGATGATGGTTATGTAACTGAGGTCAACGAGTCAGTGGTTGGTCTTGAGTAGACAAGCCGCATCCATGAACACAGAGACAAACCGCATCCATGAACACAGAGACAAACCGCATCCATGAACACAGAGACAAACCACATCCATGAACTGGTAGACAAACCGCATCGATGAGCATATAGACAAACCGAGTTCGTGAGCATATAGACAAACCGAGTTCGTGAGCATATAGACAAACCGAGTTCGTGAGCATATAGACAAACCGAGTTCGTGACTATACAGACAAACCGCATCCATGACTAAGTAGACAAACAGCATAGACAAACAGCATAGACAAAATAGACAAACAGCATAGACAAACCTCATAGTTTGACCAGTCAAAGCTGTCACTTTCACCCAGTTTTGTCTTATACTCCTTTTTAGTTACAGTCCAAACATCACTCCCAACATGACACAAACCGCATCAATGAACAATGTACAAGCACCAAGTCGTTAAACTGAGATCTCAACAACCAATATCAAAGATAAGTAGTATGGAACAATAACGTCAAGCAAACCGAATCCATCTTCGAATCGAACATATCTTCGAATGTCACTACTTTACTTATTAAAACAGTTTCAAAGATCTTTGACAATCTCACCAAGACTTTTAAACCGAGAGGTGATACTCAAACAAAAAAAATGACTTTAACCACAAGTCTGTGAGCACTAACGCACCAACCCAACAGAAAAATCACAAACAACATCAAACAAGTTTCCCAGAACTAGCCGTAGGATCTCAAACTAAAGCAAATAAACGAACCCCACATAGATCCTTCATAATGTTTCCAAAACAGAAACAAAAGAATTGTAAAGCACCACAACCCAAGATAACATTAAAGGCCCAACACTACTGTTACAACCCACAAATGAGTTATTAGAAACAAACTGTTTTTCACGAGAATAGATACCACAATTGAATTTCATGAAACAGTACGAACCAGAAACAAAGTAACAAATGAGAAAATGGAAACCACAAATCCAAGCACACACAATCAATCGAACCTAACCATGGCTCTTGATACCAATTGTAGGATATAACCATCTTGATTGTGTGGATGATTCGGGTGGTCTTGGGTTATGGAAGATTAGATCCATGGTTTGAGTTAGAGAGATGTTAGAGAGAAGGTAGAGAGATGGAAGGGAAAACTTGTGTATTAGATTAGTAGGTGAAAAATGTGACAAGAGTTCCAACCCTTCCCAAGTGTGGGAAGGGGCTTATATACTACTACATATTGGTGCCCCTAGTGGGCTGTGGAGTGAGCTGACAGTGGGGAAAGCCCCGACCCACTCCACAAATATAAATACGACTAAGTTAATACTAATATTACTAATAATACTAAACGAATATATATAAGCCTACGACCTATATAAATGCTAATTAGATACTCGGGGTGACCGAGCCTTCATCTGAATATTTATATTCCTAACAATAAATAAGAATGAAATGAAAAGAAAAGGGAATAAGAGGGTCAGTAATCATCCACGAGCCCGAACAAATCAAATATAGTAACCATGTCTTCATAATCATATAGAGGGGAGACCTCTTATATAACCAGATACTATGAGGGGTGTCCTCATTCTTCCAATTGGAGTAGCTAACTCCCGAACTTGTGAAAGACGTGGATTGCACCCAACATCAGTCACCGAACAATATAAAATATCAAATCATGTTAACTTCACTAATACAAACACGAACCTAGGATGCATCCATACGCCCCTCGAACAATAATATAGGCCAATAATAAATATAATGTGCATGCAACGAACAATATGGGGACGGTGTGTAACATCACTCGAACACACTGGAGTCATGCCATTGGTGCATCAATGACACAGCCACGTTACCTTCATGGCTAGGAAACGAACTTGGCTCGGGTATCAAATTGAAGGGTCAAAGTCAAAGGTCTAAATCACAGCAAAGGTCCAAATAGTCTAAGTCCAAATATCAAAGGTTCATGGCAAAGGGTTCATCATCGAAGGTTCATAATCAAATGGTTCATTTAAAGTAATCTTTATCAATTGATTTTATAAAAATGACCTTTAATAACGGTTTTCAAAAAAGTAGTCTTGAAAAGTAGTTTTCACAAAAGCTTAGTCAAATTCTAAATAAAAGTGGTATCGCATATTTCATAAACATCATCTTTAAAAAAAATTTTTCCTCAAAACGTTTCCATAATATAATTGAAAAGGTTTTCACATCTAATTACCAAAATCAAATGAACCCTCGAAGTATCAAGTGATTCGAATACTAATATCACAAGGTAACGAACGAATATCAAAGGATTCATTATAGAAGCTCAAAGCGAAAGGGTCATATCGAACATCAAAATCCACAATGAATCAAACAAACGAACCAAAGTGTAGGGGAACATAGCAATGGCTTGGGAAATCCTAACGAGTCAAAATCAGAAGTCAAGAGAATGAAGGCACCTTACTGAGAAGGGCAGAATATCTGTACCTTATTAGCAGAACACAAGGATAGCAAATGACAAGGATCAAATTACTCCTTCCTTGAACCTAAGGGAGTAGAAGACAGAATGACAAGTGGTTTTTAGTTATCTTTCCATTTTAAGTAACTTTCCTTGTTAGGTAACTTTCCTTATTTAGCAGGTTTCCCGAATTAGCAAGTTTCCATAATTAGCAGATTTCCATAATTAGAAAGATTATAATATCACCAATTTAGGTTAAGTCATTAATCAAGCCTTATTATGGGATTAAGGTATATTTTAGCAAGTTACAAAAGTCTAGGGTTATTTATGACAAGTTTCTATAAATTAGGGTTTCAAATGTAAATATATCAAAGTTAAGTGTTTAAAATGAAATTATTACAAATTACCAGTTTAAAACACATAATGGATTCAGAATCACACTTTAGTCCTTTAAGTTCCATTATTTACAATTTAACCCTTACTATATTCATAATAACATCACAAGCCCTTATATTTACTAAATTACAGAATATACCCTCATAGTTATGCATGGTACGATTTAAACCTCCATGTTTCACATATTTACATAATTAGTCCATTTAGTTCTAAAAAACCACAATTTACATCTTTACTTTATTATAATTACACATTAGACCCATAAATACCCAAAGTTACATATTATTTCCCTAATAATATTATTTACTCAAAATAACCATAAGTTTCCTAAATTTACACTTTTTATCCCTCTAGTTAATTAAATTGCAATTCGAACCATATTTAACAATTAAATCATTATCTTGCAAATTTTACACATAAGGACCTCATCTTATAATTTTTACACCTTTGTACTGACCTAATTAACATTATAAAAATAGATCTTAAGTTTCAAAGTTGGCAAAACACACCCTTCTTATTTTATTCTCAATTCGTATAACACTTTTAATATGCAAAAACAAACCCTAGCTCATCCAATCATGACCTCATCATTAATGTGCAATTAATGTTCAGATTCAAGCACCAAACCCTAACCCTAAATTTGTTGGGAATTAAATATTCAAGATGTTTAATATCGGATTCTACTCTTAAGTATAATTCTGCTGATAGTGCAAAATGGTTTCTGCTGATGATGTTGATTCTGCTGATAGAGCATTTCACTCTGCTGATAGGCTTAACAACTCTGCTGATGAGTCTGCTGATAGCGATAGATTGTTCCTGCTGATAATGAACAACTCTGCTGATGGAAGGATAAGATCGATAAGATATTTATTGTGTTTTGGTCAACAATATACGGTAGATAATATTGTACTCCATGTGCTTAGTTAACAAGTTGTATACATAGATACATGTTGTATCTGATGTACTGACACTCAATAGGATAAGTTAACCAAGTAAGTCGGTCAAGACTTTAAGCAATTTGTAAAGATCTTTTGACTATAAAAGAGATCTTAGACTAGTGATATTTAAGTGTGTGTGAAAAATATAGAAGTGTTAAGAGTTAGTCCATGCATACGTTAGAACATGCATAACTGTTAGAACAAACACAAATATATCACAAATAATAGAAACATAAGATTCAAGGTTGTAACCCTAGTGATATTTCAAGGTCACTCGTATTATTATCTTTAATAATATTGAATCGTTTAGTGATAATCTTTATGTGTTTCATTGCTAACTAACAAACATAACAATTCCATTTCCATAACATACACAACCTTCTAAGTTTGATTGAGTGAATTCCGCGCACTTAATCATTTTAACACAACATATCATACACACAAAGTTAGAGGGTTTAACCACCTTAATCGTGTGTCTAGGATCCTAGCAAGTGGTATCAGAGCTAAGGTTGATATTGTTGTTTTTAGAAGAAACAAGAAATGGATGTACAAGATGTTCAAACAAATGTTGCTGCAAAGTTGCCCATGATCAAACCCAATGAGTTTTAGTTATGGAGGTTGAGAGTTGAGCAATATTTCATGGTTCAAGATTATGCTCTTTTGGACATAATTCAGTATGGTGATTCCTTCACTTTAGGCTATTCAGATGTTCTTGTTGAAGGAAAGACAGTAAGAAAAAGAAATACTGGACCAGTCTCCAATGATGAAAAGATACAAAAGAGAAATGATCAGAAAGCACGAAACTTGTTGCTTATGACCATTCCTGGTGAGCAAATGCTATCTTTTAACAAATATCTTGATGCAAAAACTCTTTTTGAAGAGATTTGTGCATGGTTTGGTGGTAATGAAACTACCAAAAAGACACAGAAGACTTTACTAAAGCACCAATTTGAAAACTTTACTGCTTTTAGTAATGAGTCTCTTGATAAGCTATTTTCAAGACTACACAAGCTTGTAAGTCAGTTAGCTGTGTTGGGTGTTGAGACTGAGAGGGAAGATCTCAACATGAAGTTCTTGAAAAGTCTACCTAGTGAATTCCATACTCATGTTATTGTCTGGATGAACAAGCCAGAAATTGAAACAATGAAGCTCAATGATTTGTTCAACAACTTCAAAATTGTTGAACAAAGTCTAAAGAGAGGTGGAAATTATGGTACTAGTTCTGGGAATGCTGCACTCCTATCAGTTCCTAGTGTTAGTCATACAGAAGAGGTAGATGAAGTTGAAAGTGTTTCTAATGTTACTTATGGTGGTCCTTCTGCTAGTTTACAAAAGGATATTGCTGGACTTGGTGATCCAACATTTTATGCCTTTATAACCAGTCAAGCTAGTGGTTCTCCTTTAAATCATGAAGACCTTGAGCAGGTTGATGGTGATGATTTGGAAGAGATGGATATTAAGTGGCAAGTTGCTTTACTTAGCATGAGGGCTAAGAAGTTTTGGCAGAAAACTGGAAAGCAAATTACCATAAATGGTAATGATACTGCTGGGTTCGATAAGAAGAAAGTAGAATGTTTTAACTGTCATAGGTTGGGACACTTTGCTAAAGAATGTAGAAGCCCAAGGAAGCAGGATAATAGGAACACTTGGTATAAACAAGAGAGGAATAAAGAAGTACTGGTGGAAGAGCCGAAGGCTATGCTGGCTATTGATGGTATTGGATATGATTGGAGCTCTATGGCTACTGAAGAAGATGCACCACCAAATGCTGCTCTTATGGCCACTGAATTTGCTCTAATGGCTTCTTCTGATTCAGAGGTAGATACTATTCCTACTTGTACTAATTCATGTCCTAATCTTAAAAATTATGAAGACATTAAAAAGAGATTTGATGCTTTTAGAGAAGAGTTAATTGATGCCCTTCATAATTTAGCTAATCACAAGAGGTGTGTAGGAGTTCTAGAAAAACATATTCTTCATTATAAAAAGAATGAATCTACGTTTACTGATGACTTAAATGCTTTAAAAAGAGGAATAGCATTTAGAGATGAACTACTTAATGATCAAAGTAGACAGTTATCTGAAGTCAAAACTGAAAAAGAAAATGTTAAGGTAACAATAGATACTCTAGCACATTCATCAGAAGGAATGAATAAGATTTGGGAAGCTTAGGTAATTGATAAAGCTAATTCAGGTGTAGGTTACAAAACTGTTCCTCCACCATATAGAGGTGTTCCTTCACCTCCAGGTGTTGACCTAGCACATACAGGCTTAGCTGAGTTCCAAGAACCAATCATGGAATATGGTTCTAAGACTAGTAAGAGTCTTAAGGTAGCAAAGATAAGTAAAAGTTTAGATAAAACTTTACATTATCAAGACAATGTGTCCTTTGATAAGAAAGGAGATGCTATAGTTGTTGAAGATTGTACAACTGATAGTGATGATGAAAAAGAACAGGTTATGTCTAAACCTGAAGTGTTTAAGAAAGTAGGAACAAGTGTTCCTAAGGTAGTCAAACACAATACTGATAGGCCTCATACAAACATTAAGCATGTCAGGCAACCAGTTAGATATTGTGAGCAATATGAAACCACCAACAAGCCCAGAGGTAACCAAAGGAATTGGAACAACCTCAAGTCTAACCAATTAGGTGATGACTTTGCTTTTTATAATAAAGCTTGTTATACATGTGGTAGTTTTGACCATTTTGCAGCTTTCTGCAACCAATGGGTATCTGGGTATGAAAACCATAGAGTGAATCACAAAAGGCAAACTCCTAAATCTCACTTTCACTCTAGTTCTAAGAAATCAAACCCCAGAGTAGTCAAAAGCAAGTCTATCTCAAAATCTGATTCTGCTGATAGACCAAATGATCCTGCTGATAGCAAATTTTATTCTGCTGCTCGACCATTTATGACTATTAACCCAAAATCAACAGCTAAGGGTGCAAAACCTTTTATCAAACATGCACCTACAACTGTTCTAAGGCCCATTCAAACAAAATCAGTGGTCCATAAACAAATTTGGAGACCAAAGCGTAGAATTGAAAAGTTAGCAGTTCCTGCTGCTAAGCAATCAGTTCCTGCTGATAAGGGAAAAAGGGCAAATGCTGTTAAGGCCTCAGCATGTTGGATTCATAAATCCAATGTTGCATCAACTATTCTTAAAAGATTCAATTACATTGATGCAAGAGGCAGATCCAAGTCAGTAATGGCTTGGATCCCCAAAAGAAACTAACACTCTTATTCATGTGCAGGGACATTCAAATGATCAGGAAGAGGATCAAGGATACTCAGATAGTGGATGTTCTAGGCACATGACAGGCAACATGTCTTATCTTTCAGATTTTGAAGCTTTAAATGGAGGATATGTTACCTTTGGAGGGGGTGTTCGTGGTAAAATTTCTGGTAAAGGTACAATCAAAACCGAAAATTTAGATTTTGAAGATGTGTACTATGTAAAAGAGCTAAATTATAATCTTTTTAGTGTCTCACAAATGTGTGACAAAAAGAATAATGTTCTTTTCTGTGAGACTGAATGTCTTGTACTTTCTCCTGATTTTAAGATGCCTGATGAAAGTCAAGTACTTCTTAGAATTCCTAGAAAGGGCAATATGTACAGTGTAGACATGAAGAATATTATTCCTAAAAAGAATTTAACATGTCTTTTTGCAAAGGCCACATTAGAGGAATCAATGAAATGGCATAGAAGGCTTGGTCATATTAACTTCAAAACCATAAATAAAATTGTTAAGAATGGTTTGGTAAGAGGTTTACCTCACAAAAGATTTGAAAATGATCAAACATGCATTGCTTGTCTAAAAGGCAAACAACACAAAGCCACTTGTAAGCCCAAAATTTTTAACTCTATCAATCAGTCTTTGTTTATGCTTCATATGGACTTATTTGGACCTGTTTCAGTCATGAGCATAATGCATAAGAGATATTGTCTAGTTATTACTGATGACTATAGTAGATTTACATGGGTTTTCTTTTTAGCCACTAAGGATGAGACATCAAGCATCCTTAAGGACTTCATTACACAAATAGAAAACCAAGTAAGCAAGAAAGTGAAAGTCATTAGAAGTGATAATGGGACAGAGTTTAAGAATAGAGTTATGGATGATTTCTGCAAAGAAAAGGGTATTAAGAGAGAATTTAGTGTTGCTAGAACACCACAACAGAATGGTGTAGCTGAAAGAAAGAATAGAACACTAATTGAAGCTGCTAGAACAATGTTAGCTGATTCTAAGCTACCAATAAATTTTTGGGCAGAGGCAGTCAACACTGCTTGTTATGTTCAAAATAGAGTTTTAGTTGTGCAGCCTCAAAATAAGACATCATATGAACTTTTTAATGGTAGAACTCCTGCAATAGGATTTCTTAGACCTTTTGGATGTCATGTGACAATTCTCAATACCTTAGACCATTTAGGAAAATTCGATGGTAAGGCAGATGAAGGTTTCTTTGTTGGTTATTCTCTTAATAGCAAAGCTTTTAGAGTTTACAACACAAGAAAAGAAATTGTAGAAGAAAATCTACATGTGGAGTTTTTAGAAAACAAATCCAATGTAGAAGGTCAAGGACCAAAATGGCTATTTGATCTGGAATATCTAACAAATTCAATGAATTATGTGCCTTTTGTTGCAGAAACTAATGATTTTGCAGGTTCAAATACAACAAATGAGGCAGAGTTAGAGAAAGATCAAGATTATGTGATAATGCCAATATGGTCAAGTACAATTGTGGAATCAGCTTCGACAACTGATGAACCTTCTTCTAGCAAAGCTAAAGAAAGTGTTGAAGATGAAAGTAAAGAATATGGAACTCAGGAACAACAAAGTGTTTCTGCTGGTAGTATTTCTGTTGCTGCTGGTAGTGTATCTGTTTCTGCTGATGACTCTGCTGATAAGCTTACTGATTCTGCTGTTCGGCCAAATGACTCTGCTGCTGGCCCTTCAGAAACAAATGAAGCAGAATTCTCAGATAATGAGGTGGATTACAATAATCTTCCATCAAATTATCAAGTTCCTACTATACCACAATCAAGAATTCACAAAGTTCATTCCCTGGATCATGTGATTGGAGATATACAGTCAGGTGTGAAGACAAGACAGCAATTGAGGTCTTCAGACCAACAAGGGCTTCTTGATGCCCTTTATGCTTCAAAACAGCATGAGCTTTTAAACTCTTGCTTGTTTGTATGTTTTCTATCACAAGCTGAACCAAAGACAATTCTTACAGCCCTAGATGATTCAAGCTGGTTAGAGGCTATGCAAGAAGAGCTTCTTCAGTTCAAGATTCAAAAGGTTTGGGTGCTAGTTGATTTACCTAGAGGTGTGAAGGTAATTGGCACTATATGGGTTTTTAAGAACAAAAGGGATGAAAGAGGAATTGTGATCAAGAACAAAGCTAGATTAGTAGCGCAAGGGTACACACAAGAAGAAGGGATAGATTATGATGAATTTTATGCTCCAGTAGCAAGGATTGAGGCAATTAGGCTGTTTCTAGCTTATGCTTCATTTTTAGGCTTCACAGTCTACCAAATGGATGTCAAAAGTGCATTTTTATATGGTGAAATTGGAGAAGAGGTATATGTTTCACAACCTCCAGGCTTCATTGACCCATTACATCCAAACAAAGTATACAGAGTAGTGAAAGCTCTCTATGGCCTTCATCAGGCACCAAGAGCTTGGTATGCAACACTAGCTTCCTACTTATTAGAAAATGGATTTCAAAGAGGAAAGATTGATCAGACACTGTTCATCAAACATCACAAGAAGGATCTTCTGTTAGTGCAGGTGTATGTGGATGACATTATCTTTGGATCTACTATGAAAGAAATGTGTTTAGAATTTGAGAAGCTTATGAAAGATAAGTTTCAGATGAGTTCTATGGGATAACTTACATTCTTTTTGGGTTTGCAAGTTAAGCAATCATCTGAAGGCATATTTATTAGTCAAGACAAATATGTTGCAGAGATACTTAGAAAATTTCAATTTGCTGATTCAAAAACAGCAAGCACACCAATGGACTCTGAGAAGCACCTTCTGAAAGATGAAGATGGAGAGAATGTAGATGTACACAATTACAGATCTATGATAGGCTCTTTGATGTATCTTACATCATCTAGACCTGATATCATGTTTCCTGTTTGTGTTTGTGCAAGATTTCAAGTTACTCCAAAGGTTTCTCATTTAACTGCAGTCAAGAGAATTTTTAGATATCTCAAAGGTCAACCAAGGTTGGGTATATGGTATTCTAGAGAATCTCCTTTTGACTTGGTAGCATATTCGGATAGTGATTATGCTGGTGCTAGCTTAGACAGAAAGTCAACAACTGGAGGATGTCAATTCCTTGGGTGTAGACTTGTCTCATGGCAGTGTAAGAAGCAAACAAGTGTGGCAAATTCAACAACTGAAGCTGAATACATAGCTGCTGCAAGTTGCTCTAGTCAAGTTCTATGGCTTCAAAACCAACTCCTTGATTATGGGTACAATTTCTTAAACACTGTTATTCATATTGATAATAGTAGTACAATTTGTATTATTAAAAATCCAGTGCAACATTCTAAAACAAAACACATTGAAATTAGACATCACTTTATAAGAGACTGCAATGAGAAAAGATTAATTCAAGTTCTTAAAATTGCTTGAGAACATAATTTTGCAGATCTGCTAACAAAAGCTTTTGATGTTTCAAGGTTTCAGTACTTGGTAGCAAGTATTGGAATGCTTAATCTTTAAATTTTTCAAATAATGTGTTTTTGTAAATAAATTTTTGTTGTTGCTACTGATTCATAAGGTACTGCTAATATATCATAAGGTACTGCTAAAGCACACAAGGTGCTGCTAGTACAAAATTAAAATTGTGTTATTCATATAGTTGGTCTTATGATTATATTAATGCAAGACAAGTACTTTGTACATTGTTCTTTTGGTTTTAGACTAACAATTTCAGGTATGAATATGTAAACACAAAGGATGTTTCAAGTGAAATGGAAACAGCAGGATTGAGACATTAGCTGCTGACCATAATAGATTTATGATGGACTGAGTTTGGGACTTTAAAGTTCCTTAAAACTTCTTTCTTGAAATCTAGTTATGATATTTCACATTGAATTGATGACTTAGTTGATCAGATAGTAACTGATGCAACTCACTTTCTATCATTTTATACTTTTAAGTATAATGTGCAAGTCTGAGGACATCTGATAGAAAGAACAGCTAGTAAAAGTGAATTTAACACTTGTGTTAGAGGCAACAATTACTATGAGCTGGAAACCCTGTCAGGAAAGCTCTTTGAATGAGTTTATCTGCACACAGGCAGTTATTTATAACTGAAAAACATTGGTTCTCACACAACCAGAGGTTGCTTTAAACCGAAATGCTGATTAAGTGTCTGTTATACACTTAATTTCTTCAAAATGGTTGAAAGTAGTATGATTTTTCAATTCTAAAATCATGAACATACTACTAAGTTAAATGATTTCTTAAAAGGATTTTCAAGGATTCACAAAAACCATTCATTAATGGATCATGAATCAAAATGTCCACTGATTCACCTCTCATAGGAGTTAACACACCTAGAAGTGATGAGGGCAGTAACTTAAACTCTTAAGGAATTGATGGCTTCATGTACAATATTGTCTGACAACAAGTTCACATTGATAGATCAGTCAAAGGTACATAGTGAGATCTTCCAAACAAGGGGAGGAAACAAAAGTTATTTGCTTCAGGGGAGGTAACAATCTCAGGGGAGGAAATAATGGCCCAGAAAAGGAAGATAATCCAATATATGGAAGGAGAAGACAAGAGCATACAAGATGATGAGGAGGTTGAAAATGACAAGAACATTCCAAAGGAGAAAGTTCTATCTAGATCAAACGAAGAAAGGTTTCAATTTCACTTCCAAGATACACAGCATCATTGTCTCTTATAATTCCTCCATCCAAGGAAATTGCACCATCTTTTAGTCCAAGATAGGTTCAATATGTTTTGATATTGCTAAAGTCAAAGAAGAGCAAAGTAGATGAATTACTGAGAAGATATTCAATCTTGAAGAACATAAGTGTTTGAAAGATCTTCAATCCAAGATTTAATTCAGAAACATGTTTGAAAGGATTCACATGTTTAGGGGAGGATTGTTGGGAATTAAATATTCAAGATGTTTAATATCGGGTTCTACTCTAAGTATAATTCTGCTGATAGTGCAAAATGGTTTCTGCTGATGATGTTGATTCTGCTGATAGAGCATTTCACTCTGCTGATAGGCTTAACAACTCTGCTGATGATTCTGCTGATAGCGATAGATTATTCCTGCTGATAATCAACAACTCTGCTGATGGAAGGATAAGATCGATAAGATATTTATTGTGTTTTGGTCAACAATATACGGTAGATAATATTTTACTCCATGTGCTTAGTTAACAAGTTGTATACATAGATACATGTTGTATCTGATGTACTGACACTCAATAGGATAAGTTAACCAAGTAAGTCGGTCAAGACTTTAAGCAATTTGTAAAGATCTTTTGACTATAAAAAAGATCTTAGACTAGTGATATTTAAGTGTGTGTGAAAAATATAGAAGTGTTAAGAGTTAGTCCATGCATACGTTAGAACATGCATAACTGTTAGAACAAACACAAATATATCACAAGTAATAGAAACATAAGATTCAAGGTTGTAACCCTAGTGATATTTCAAGGTCACTCGTATTATTATCTTTAATAATATTGAATCGTTTAGTGATAATCTTTATGTGTTTCATTGCTAACTAACAAACATAACAATTCCATTTCCATAACATACACAACCTTCTAAGTTTGATTGAGTGAATTCCGCGCACTTAATCATTTTAACACAACATATCATACACACAAAGTTAGAGGGTTTAACCACCTTAATCGTGTGTCCAGGATCCTAGCAAAATCGTTCTAGGGTTTCTTTTTTATTTTCTTTTATTCGATATACATAATCCGATTACAAAATAATTAGCCATGATCAATCTAAGCTTCTATAATTTGTTCAACCATTTTTCCCAGATCATATAATTCGTATAAAGTCCAAAATAAATAATTACAACCCCTGGAAAAATCGTATAGCTTGTTATGGATTTTTAATACGTTTTTGCTCTCAAAAATCATTACGATCTATCTAGCTAGCATGGTTCGAGTTATATATTTTATTTAGATCTTATATGATCCTAAGAACATAAGAAAAATACTACATGCAAGATCGAACGTGTACAAGGGATAATAGGAATTTATACCTCTTGTTAAGCTTAATTTGACAAAACAAATCACTAGCGATCAAATGAACGAATCCCATGACCTCCAAACAATTTTCTAAGCTTCCTCACATGTCGTAGAACACCAAAAAAATAGCCACGAATTTTCTCTAGATCGTACGAAGGCTGGTCGAATTTTTGTTTAGGTTTTTAGGGTTTCGGTATATGTTTTATATATATAATAAATAAGAAAACGTGTATATATGATAAGGGATCATATTTTTCGGCCCAAGAAAGTATATTTAAGCTCAAATACTGATTTTGATAATTTCCTAATTTTATTTGCATTTATCTTGTATTTTATATAATTTAATTTGAATTAATAATAATAATACACAAAATTAATTAAACCGGCCAAAATATTTATTTCGTATAAATATAAATTTTTGTACACTTCAAAATGTTTAATTGTAGACATAAAAATTACTTCGCTTCATATCTTGCTCATTCCCGAAGGTTTGGGATTTATTTGGTACTTTAAATGCTTATTAATCAAATTTTAAAATTATAGGGGCAAATTGGTCTTTTTGAATGTTTTAGATTTTTTGGGTATTACAACTTCTTCCCCTCTAAAAGAAAATTTCGTCCTCGAAATTTGAAGTCGCAAAGTGAAACGAAGTCGTAGCGAGTCGCAAAAGATCATCACGAACATTCTCATGCCCGAGGAGGTTCTTTCAAAAAGATCTTCAGACCAAATAGTTTCTCATGACTCGAATCAAAATGAAGTGGGTTCAAATTTCCTCAGAAAGAGACAAATTAGGTTGTTTCTGATCAAAAGACCATGCAACAAAAATGGAGGATAGGTAAATCTCCAGGATCTCATATGGAATACGAACAAGAGTTCAAATCAAATTAATTGTATCAACAGTAAGGAGTTTTACAAGAATTCAAGATTTATAACTGAGGTCAACAGAATGAAAACGAGAGTCCAAACTCATCCAGATATTTAACGAACGAAGGTAGAGTATACGTATAGGTAGAATGAACTTAAAGTCTCACTAATCACGGATAATCCAACGGAGATTTAAATTCTAAACTTCTTAGGTACTCCCCAAGATATCCTATGCCCACAACAAGTGCACGTTATATGATGTAAGTATTATCACGTTGGCCAGACGTCATAATACTGGCATCATATAAATATGCCCTTATGATGGTCATACTTTATCTCAAGTCGAAATCAAAACCACCTATCTTAATTCACCTAGTACTTCTATAGTCTCAAAGGTCAACAAGATCAAATGTCATAGTCAGGAGGGAAAACAAAACTATTCGCAAGAGTATCAAAATCCCAGATTGCCTAGCAGAAATGAGGTACGCCGTCACAAGCATCACATCTTCCACAATTCGCCAAAATCTCTCAAAACAAAGCCATCACCGAACATACGAAAAATGAACACGAACAGAAATGCTTCTAGGAAACTTAAACCATTAAAAGATCTTATTACTATATAACAAAACTTAAGAGGGTCTACGGAAGTGAAAGTTAGTCGTCAAAATCTTCCGTCTTCCCAGAATCAATTCTTCCTAACATCAAGGGTCTGTTTCTAAACTCCGTCCATTCAACACCTCCAATCTCCTCAAGTCCGGTTAATCTGTCTTTGTTTGTCCATCAATCGGAAAGTGAAACCAAAATCGGGAACTTGTGTCTGGTTCGTCGAGCCTCCTGCAGTTCTTATTGGAATGTGATGGAGTAATGTGGATTTCTGGTACGATCTTTGAATCTATCCATCATCCAGTCTGCTTCCGCTCTCAATTCATCTTAGTACAACCAAGATGAATAGGAAAATTAGACTGCATATGTTCATCAGCTCCAGGTTCGCCATCTTGACTAAATTTCTTCTTCTGCATCGCCAATACTTCTACCTTGTAAGGAATGTCTTCACTCTTCAGGGTAGCCGCCGTTGTTGTCAACTCCAGGTCAGGCAGGGAAATAATTCTTCTGATATGTTTCTAGTTGTCCTAATGTATACGAAAACCTTCTGTGCGGCAAGGGAGTATCACCGAGTCTCTTTCTGATTTATCCCAAAATTGTTCCGACTGAAGGTGTTGATATAAATAATGCCTAAACACGTTATTAATATTTTTTGATATCTCGACGTTTTGATAATCACAAAATGTAAAATCATTAATCGGAAAATTATGACGTAAACAAGTATTTAGTTGTAAATATCTATTTCTACAACTCAAATCACTTAAGGTATGAATGAACTAATGCTTAATGCATTATATGATCAAAGGAACATTTTCTTAATAACTAGATTTTTTATAAAACATCAAAAACATTTTATATATTTTTGAAAAACATTTTTAGTATTAAATAAAAATGTTTAATCTTTTATAAAAATATGAATTCAAATTTTTAACCAAAATCAGTTAAAATGTTCCAGAAAAACCTTCCCCACAAAAGGACAAAATTGGCCAACGTTCAGTAGGGGCGGCCCCCTTAATTTTGCTAGGCGGCCCCCTTAATAATTAAGGGGACCGCCCCCTATTTAAGGGGACCGCCCCCGCTCCAGTAGGCCTCCAGCTGTCCAGTTTTTCTCCTATAAATACCAGTCTTCTCCTGGATTTTTACTCACCTTTTGCACCCCAAAACTTTCTGTTTTAAATCTTGTAAATACTTTCTAAAATCCTTTGATCATATAATCTTAAGCTTTGGTTTCCAAGTGATCCAAGCTTCCTTCTTTCAAGTGCAAAAGAAGAATACTTCTATCAATCAAGATTAGAAGTATTACAACTTAGTATCATCTTGTTACTTAAGTTGTTAGTTTAACAAAGTTTGTAAATCATTCATTCATTTGTGTGTAAGGTGTGTATAGTAGATTAGTGTTGTATGTAAGTAGTGAAGAAGTTGTATAAGTAGTTGTGGTATAGAAGTTGTGAAGACATAGTGTAGAAGTTGTGAAGTCGCGGAGTAGAAGTCGTGAACCCGTTGTGTAGAAGTTGTGAAGCCGTAGCTTTGAAGTCGTGAAGTCCTAGTGTTGAAGTTGTGAAGCCGTAGCTTTGAAGTCGTGAAGTCCTAGTGTTGAAGTCGTGAAGCCGTAGCATAGAGGTTGTGTTGCGGTCGTGTTGAAGCCTTGAAGTCCTAGTCGTGAAGTCCTAGTGTTGAAGTCATGAAGCCGTAGCATAGAGGTTGTGTAGCGGTCGTGTTGAAGCCTTGAAGTCCTAGTCGTGAAGTCCTAGTGTTGAAGTCGTGAAGCCGTAGCATAGAGGTTGTGTAGAGGTCGTGTTGAAGCCTTGAAGTCCTAGTCGTGAAGTCCTAGTGTTGAAATTGTGAAGCCGTAGCATAGAGGTTGTGTAGCGGTCGTGTTGAAGTCGTGAAAAAGTCGTGAAGCAGTCGTGAACCAGTCGTGAAGCCGTTGTGAAGTAGTCGTGAATAAGTCGTGAAGAAGTTGTGTTGTGAAGTTGTGAGATTGGTTCTAGCTGCGATTAGAACTCGACATTTAGCTTTGTGTCGTTAAGCCGGTGTAAGCCAAAGTCGTGTAAGGTTTTCTCCGCCATAAGGGAGCTTATTGAAGTTGTGAAGAAAACTCTCGAGCTCGGTGCTCGGGGAGTGGAGTAGGGCAAGGAAGGTGTCCTTGTAGCCGAACCACTATAAATCTCTCGTGTCTCGGTTAGATCTTTCCATACCTTATTTACTTCTTTACTTACATCGTCATTATATTCATACACATAGGATTATATAACTGCTAGTATTTATTAGAGATCGACTTAACATAAAGATCAATTTGAAAATCCATTCAAGAAACCAAAACATTTACAATCAATTTAAAAGAATACATATATAACTAATAATAAGATTTAAGTCTTAACAAACTTGAATCTAAGTTTTTAAAAGTAAACAAAGATTTTATAATAAATTAAAAAGACGTAAAACTATTCAACCCCCCTTCTAGTTTTCCACAGAAGGTATGGCAGCTAATTCCTAACTTAGCTTTTCCAAAACTCCATTCTCAACTAAGCTGTTTCTATCTGTTCACGAAATTTCTCAATGGTATCCTAAGTTGCAAACATCTTCCAGAATTCTTCTGCAAAGTTCAAAAGGTTTCGATTCTCCATTTTATTATCGGTCTTGCCCACTTGGTGATAGTTTTCAAAGCTTGTGGGATTTAAAGAGATATCCTCAATTTAGAACATCGTTGTCTCAACAAATATCAATCTCTCAGAAGGCACAAATGATCGACGAATTTCCTAACAAAGTGCAAAGATGATTTTCATGCTCTTCCTTGTTTCCGAACGTACTATTAAGTCATACAATGACCATTTGCCCAAGTACTCACGAGAAAAACATTATTTATCAAATTCACAAAACAGTCAGAGCTTTAGCTAATACTATTAGCGTCCCTAATCGTCATAGCAGTCGTTTACGAATACAGAAGGCGATTCTAAGAATAAAATTAATTCATCAGAAGGAAACTTCGCGCTCTGAAATTAAACAAACACGTAGTCGTTTCAGGGAGGACGAATATTGGCTCCTAACAGTAATACGGTTCAGCTATCTCCAGTCACCATCCTTCTTTATCGCGAACGAAACTAAAACACGCCCAGAATATACACTTAGGTAAACTCACTTCCTGGTCTTCGGTTGCTGCTCTTCCCGGTTGCTCAAATCAAATTATACGATCCCGGACACATCTGAAAGACACCTTCGTTTGGTGACTAGACAATCTCTCGCTATCAAGTCAAATCCTTCTTCACGCTCCGATGGAAAAAATTTTGGTGGTTCGACCAGGGATCATATTCAAGATTCAGGGTGCCAAATAACGTTCAAGATAAGATTCATGTTCAGAAAACTCAAGGTGCCAAAGGGCTCTCAAGATAAGGTTCATTTATTGGTGTACGAAATGGGTTCTAGGAAAACTTCATAACCGCGAAAGTAACACACGAGTCTCCAGAGTAATAGTGATAGCAAACGGTTTAACAACCGGTAATCATGGTAGAGAGTTCAAAATTGTTGCAACCGCCAAAGGTGAGACATAGAAAGGGAAATTGTCAATATTTGGATGCTCGATCAACCAATTCCTTGTCAGAATAAAATCGAAGTTAATTATCCAAAGAAAGACGGATCACAAATCAAATCTTTATCATTCAAAAGTAAGGGGGATGATTTTTATACTTGTGGTTACACACCACAAGACCTCTCTTAGGAATAGAGATAGGTGAAACGAAATCAAATAGTGTCGGAAGATTTATAGATACTTATCAAAAGCAAGAGACAAAAAGAGGATACATTAAGTACGTCATCGCCATGGAGATTCTCAGAATGACCGAAGAGGCATCAAAATGATTGAAGAAAGGATCAGAGGTCAAAGTCAAAATCCGAAGATAAGGATCGAATAGTGTCAGGCAATTATTGTG